>CM075977.1:63950765-63978123 GCA_038087875.1 Malacoraja senta | reverse complement strand
GGGGAAACCGTTTAAAACTGAGCAATTTGCTTTGTAAATTGGTAAATTAGGCAATTTATCCATCAATATAAGAGAGACGGATCTTAGGGGAGTGGCAGTGAGGGAGCATCCTTGGGAGGGAAGTGCCCTGTGAGAAAAGTGTGAGTCTTTGGCTCGAGAGTCTTTGGCAAGGAGGCTGAGGAGAGGAGGCTATGTAAAACCCTGGAGAGGGAGAGACGAAAGAAGGAGATGTCAGGCAAGCTGAATCAGTGTGATGCTTGCAGTATGTGGGAGGTCAAGGACACTGCTGGTGCCTCTGGCTACTACAAATGTGAGAAGTGCATCCAGGTACAACTCCTGAAGGACCGTGTTGGGGAACTGGAGAACCAAGTGGATGACCTCAGGTACATCCGAGAAACTGATTCGTTCCTCGACAAGTCCTACAGTAAGATTGTTACACCTAAGGTACTGGAAGAGAGAAGGTGGGTGACGGTGAGAAAGGGAGGGAAACATGGAATGCAAAGGTCCCCGGGTGTTGTACCTCTTGTGAACAGGTTCACCAACTTACAAACTGTCGGGACAGAAGACGTTAATGCACTGAGCGGCGAACTGGCTTGCGAAGCAAAAAGGGCTGTTGAGCCAAGACCAAAGAGGCCAACGTCAGGCAACGCCATTGTAGTTGGAGTCTCTATTGTGAGAGGTACGGACAGGGGTTTCTGCGGCAACAGACGGGATTCGAGGATGGTGTGCTGCCTTCCTGGTGCCAGGATCCAGGATGTCACGGACTGAGTGCAGAAAATCCTCAAGGGCGAAGGTGAACAGCCGGAAGTGATAGTGCATGTCGGCACAAACGATGTTGGAAAGAAGGGGATGAAAATTCTGCAGCGTGACCTTAGAGAGCTCGGAAAAATGCTGAAAAGCAGGACCTCCAGGGTTGTTATCTCCGGTTTGTTTCCAGTTCCTCGTGCTGGCGAGAGCAGGAACAGGGAGATACAGGACCTGAATGTGTGGCTGAGGAACTGGGGCAGGGATTTAGATTCTTAGATCACTGGGACCTGTTTTGGAGTAAGGGGGAACTGTACAAAAGGGACGGATTGCATCTTAACCGGTGGGGGACCGGCATTCTGGTAGGCAGGTTTGCCACAGCTACACGGATGGTTTTCAACTGAATAAGGGGGGAGGGGTGTCAAATGGGATAGTCGAGGATGGAGTTAAAGGGAAAGAGAGTAAAGGGATGGTTAATGACCCCAGAATTAACGGGAAAGGAAGCTCACAAAGGGATAGGAGAGTATGGCCAAGTGTAATAGGGATCGATGTGAAAGGTGAGATGCGTAAGGAATTAAAAGTATTGTATATGAATGCGCGAAGTATAAGAAGTAAAGTAGATGAGCTTGAGGTTCAGTTAGAGGTTGGTAGATTTGACATTGTGGGGATTACTGAGACGTGGCTGCAGGAGGATCGGGCCAGGGAACTTAATATTCAGGGTTATACATCCTATAGAAAGGACAGGCAGGTGGGCAGAGGAGGGGGTGTCGCTGCTGGTGAAGGATGGAATTCCCTTGCGAGGGAAGACATAGGGACTGATGAGGTAGAATCACTGTGGATTGAGTTGAGGAATTGTAAAGGCAAGAAGACACTAATTGGTGTTATTTACAGACCCCCAAATAGTAGCCCGGATGTAGGGTGTAAGTTGCAGCAGGAGTTAAAACTGGCATGTAACAAAGGTAATGCCACTGTGGTGATGGGGGATTTCAATATGCAGGTAGACTGGGAAAATCAGGTTGGTTCAGGACCCCAAGAAAGAGAGTTTGTAGAATGACTCCGAGATGGATTCTTAGAACAGCTTGTAATGGAGCCGACCAGAGAAAAGGCAATTCTGGATTTAGTGTTGTCCAATGAACCAGATATGATAAGAGAACTCGAGGTAAAGGAACCGCTTGGAGGTAGTGATCATAATATGATTAGTTTTAATCTGCAATTTGAGAAGAAGAAGGCTAAATCGGAAGTGGCAGTGATGCACTTGAACAAAGGGGGACTATGAAGGCTTGAGAGGGGAGCTGGCCAAACTAGACTGGAAAGGGATCCTAGCAGGAATGACGGTGGAACCGCAATGGCAAGAATTTCTGGGCATAATCCGGGAGACGCAGGATCATTTTATTCCAAAAAGGAAGAAAGATTCTAAGTGGAGTAGGAGGCCACCGTGGCTGACAAGAGAAGTTAGGGATAGAATAAAACTAAAAGAAAAGATGTATAACACAGCAAAGAGCAAACGGGCAATACGGCTGAAAAGATGAAGTACTAGGGGAAGCTGGCCAGGAATATAAAGAAGGACAGTAAAAGCTTCTTTAGATATGTTAAGGGAAAAAGAGTAGCAAAGTCAAATGTGGGTCCCTTGAAGGCAGACACGGGTGAAATTATTATGGGCAACAAGGAAATGGCAGAAGAGTTGAATAGGTACTTCGGATCTGTCTTCACTAAGGAAGACACAAACAATCTCCCAGATGTACTGGAGGACAGAGGATCTAAGGCGGTAGAGGAACTGAAATAAATTTTCATTAGGCGATAAATAGTATTGGGTAGGCTAATGGGACTGAAATTATGATAAATCCCCTGGGCCTGATTGTCTGCATCCCAGGGTCCTCAGGGAGGTGGCTCTAGAAATAGTGGACGCATTGGTGATCATTTTCCAATGTTCAATAGATTCAGGATCAGTTCCTGTGGATTGGAGGATAGCTAATGTTATCCCACTTTTCAAGAAAGGAGCGAGAGAGAAAACGGGGATAGACCAGTTAGCCTGACTTTGGTGGTGGGAAAGATGCTGGAGTTAATTATTAAAGATGTAATAATGGGGCATTTGGATAGTAGCAAAAGGATTAGTCCAAGTCAACATGGATTTATGAAAGGGAAATCATGCTTGACTAATCTTCTGGAATTTTTTGCGGATGTGAAAAGTAAAATGGATGAAGTGGTGCCAGTGGATGTAGTGTATCCAGACTTTCAGAAAGCCTTTGATAAGGTCCCGCACGGGAGACTGGTGACTGAAATTAGAGCACATGGTAGGGTGTTGACATGGATAGAAAATTGGTTGGCAGACCGGAAGCAAAGAGTAGGAGTGAACGAGTCCTTTTCAGAATGGCAGGCAGTGGCGAGTGGAGTGCCGCAAGGCTCGGTGTTGGGGCCACAACTGTTTACCATATATATTAATGATTTGGAAGAGGGAATTAGGAGCAACACTAGCAAGTTTGCAGATGACACAAAGCTGGGTGGCAGTGTGAACTTTGAAGAGGATGTTAGGAGGTTGCAGGGTGACCTGGACAGGTTGAGTGAGTGGGCAGATGCGTGGCAGATGCAGTATAATATAGATAAATGTGAGGTTATCCACTTTGGTGGCAAAAACAAGGGGGCAGATTATTATCTCAATGGGGCTAGTTTAGGTAAGGGGGAGGTGCAGCGAGACCTGGGTGTCCTTGTACACCGGTCACTGAAAGATGGCGTGCAGGTACAGCAGGCAGTGAAGAAAGCTAATGGAATGTGCCCTTCATAGCAAGAGGATTTCAGTATAGGAGTAAAGAGGTTCTTCTGCAGTTGTCTAGGGCTCTGGTGAGACCACATCTGGAGTATTGTATACAGTTTTGGTCTCCTAATTTGAGGAAGGACATCCTTGTGATTGAGGCAGTGCAGCGTAGGTTCACGAGATTGATCCCTGGGATGGCGGGACTGTCATATGAGGAAAGATTGAAAAGACTCGGCTTGTATTCACTGGAGTTTAGAAGGATGAGTGGATATCTTATAGAAACATATAAAATTATAAAAGGACTGGACAAGCTAGATGCCGGAAAAATGTTCCCAATGTTGGGCGAGTCCAGAACCAGGGGCCACAGTCTTAGAATAAAGGGGAGGTCATTTAAGACTGAGGTGAGAAAAAACATTTTCACCCAGAGAGTTATGAATTTATGGAATTCCCTGCCACGGAGGGCAATGGAGGCCAAATCACTGGATGGATTTAAGAGAGAGTTAGATAGAGCTCTAGGGGCTAGTGGAGTCAAGGGATATGGGGAGAAGGCAGGCATGGGTTATTGATAGGGGACGATCAGCCATGATCACAATGAATGGCGGTGTTGGCTCGAAGGGCCAAATGGCCTCCTCCTGCACCTATTTTCTATGTTTCTATGGGACATATTTACTGAGATTTGCAACATTTTCCAGAGAATGGTATATATATGGAATGAGCTGCCAGAGAAAGTGGCTGAGGCAGGTCGATTAACAACATGTAAATGTAGTTTGGGAAGGTTAGTTGATAGGAAGGTTTAGAAGTATATGGGTCAATTATGGGCCGATGGAAGCATCAATGGAG
Source organism: Malacoraja senta (assembly GCA_038087875.1). Classification (NCBI taxonomy): domain Eukaryota; kingdom Metazoa; phylum Chordata; class Chondrichthyes; order Rajiformes; family Rajidae; genus Malacoraja; species Malacoraja senta. Next base: position 63,973,790 of record CM075977.1, on the reverse strand, counting down.
GATATGAATAGGCGATTTTTTGGGTTGGGTCCCCTCGGACTAATTATGGCAAAGGGGAGAAAGCTAGAAAAGAAGTGGAGTGGGACAAAGTTTGGCAAATGATAGGTGAATACTTAGATGGAGATCTTGGTCAGTGTGGATGAGCCGTACTGACCAACCTGCTTCTAAGTGCTTTCACCCCATTTCACCCCAAAAGCAATAAAAAAGCAGCAGGATGCCGAATTCTTTCTTACACACTGAGTTCCAATGCAGATATATTCCTTTTTCAGCCATGATGAAATAAGCACCCACTACCATTCCCATATCTCTCTTTGAATGGTCAGTTTACATAATGCAAGATGGCAGCATTTAGTTGGAACAGAGCAAAAGGACTGGGCTGTGAATGTTGGGCTTGCAGAAGGCTTACGCCACCCACTCCACTTTTAAAGTAAATCAATAGTAAGATTAAACGAGAACTTACCAGTTTGAAGTTTGATCTTTATTTTATGATGAGTCACGATGAGGGAACGTGAAGAAGTCCCGGCCGTTCGCATGCGCGTCAATCTTCAAAGCAGCGGTGTGAAATCACAGATAACAGCCATTGAAGTAACATAGTAAGATCAGAAAAGACTAGAACTACCAGATGACTTTTATGAGGGTTGTGAGCGGACGGCACGTAATCCCTCATCGTGACTCCTCATAAAATAAAGATCAAACTTCAAACTGGTAAGTTCTCATTTAATCTTACTATTTTACTCCAGAGTCACGTGAGTGACTACGTGAAGATTTCAAAGCTCTGTGATTTCATACTGTGAGAAACGAGTCTATACAACCACAACTGCTCCATTGACAAATGAGGGAAACATTCATAATGCATACAGTCATGACATAGATTTAAAATATGCTGATGCTGTTACATGAAGTAATAATAATAGTCACATCTCTCATCTGGATGGAACCTATAAACAGAACGTAAAATAAAGTTGACAAATACCCCTGGTCTGGCAACGGGTTATTATAAAATGTTTGGAAATTCGTTTGTTTGACCATGCAGCAGCCGTTAGGATGTGGTCCAGTGGAATGTAATTAACCCTTGCTGCTGCTGTTGTAGCAGCCCTGGTGGAGTGAGATCTGGAATCAGTATCTACTCCTGCATAACTCAACACCGTTTTATCACCTGGAAATGGTCTGAACAGATACGTTCTTATAAAGTTTTTTGTAACTAACAATCATAGCTAGCTCAGCCTCGAAGGCTCTTGGTCACCTTGACGTATTGTTGTATATGTGAGCCCTCACATAACTAAAGGTCCCTGGATATGCCTTGACCTATTTTGAGACCTGACACCCCTTCTGCTCTGCTTAAGTAAATGATAAACATAAAATACTATACATATTATTTACAGATGTAATCATCCTGTCCCGTCGCAATTATGTAGTGACTGACCTGTTGCGCTAAACCAGCGCCAGGAGATCCGCCAAAGCTAAGAATGAAGCTAGAACCCCCTGGTGAAATAGTGTTAACACAATGTCAACATCCCATACTGCATTGTACTTGTCCTGGGAGAACTTGTGTTAAAGATATCCTTTACAAGCTCGATATCGGGGGTGAACCCAACAAAGTGGATCTCGTTTGCTGCAGCAAATCTGATGGAAAGCACGTTGGCACAGTTAATGACCCTATAACTCAATTATTGTCAAAAGACAATTTAAAATGAACTCCAAGACGTCAGGAATCTGTACCATTTTAATGTAACATGAGCATTAAACAAACGCTTCCCATCTCCTGAAGAAGCAAAGTACTGCTTTTTTGGTGCTATCCCAGCAATCTGAACACATACAAGGATAGGTGTGACAACCCAAGCCGTAGGGCAGTTTATTGAGAATCTGCAGAACATAAATTGATTTTATCATGCAACGGCTGATTTCCCGAGCCACAGGCTGAACCAGCAAAGTTACGTTTAGAATAACCCTATAAGGTTGTATTATTATTCCCGACAAATTTGGAATCAAAGCCGCATAGACCAATCACACAGTAGGAACCTAAAGCGGGCTCTTGATGACTTTATTTGAAGACCCGACTGATGAAGCAAAATGGAGGAAGACATAAAAGACCATTCCTCCTGCTTGTAGCGAGAATGTATCTTTCGCCACTGTTATGCCACATATTTTTGCAACCTGTGAATTAGCATGAAAACACCATATCCATATTCGGTGTTGCATTGAATGAGAATTTCATAAATACGGTGTGATCCAACACCCATTCTGTGTTGTTATTGATCTGTACTTGATGATACTCCAGTGGCAAATGAGATTATGTACCTATTACAGGATTCTTTTACTTGATTGCACCCACGTGACTATCATATGCCACCATCATAGTGTATCAACCTGAAGTTGAGCATGCAGATATGCATATTCGCTCAATCACTCTTTAACCCATAAAATGCACGTAGGGTCTATAGATAGTTGATACCAATAACTGAAGAATTAATAACTCATGTAAATCTCCTCCACCTCCAAACTAGAGTTGACATTTGCAATTTCCCACCTTAGGCCATTAGCATCATTTTGCAATATAATGAAATATTTACTGATCAAACTACTGGAGCAATGCTGAATACTGTTTGTCCATCATTGTGACTTTGGTAGCTTCAGCTGGTAATAGCAAAGGTGCGTTAACAATGACCTACATGGCACTTTAGTGTTTGCCATTTAGCATGCTGTCAGTTCTTCCATTTGCACAGCTGCATCACCTCTATAACATTGCCTATTAGTCTAATGAATAGAAAGCTGCTTTATAACAACAAGGCTGTTCCAGGTTTCTATTGACTCCAATATGTTGCCCAGGGCGGAGTCACAGGCCAACTAATAGCCAAAGGCAATTCCCAATGACCAACTAGTCCATTTGATAACAACTTAATTTTAACTGGATAGAGGAGCCCAATTTCGCAAATATAGTTTGAGACTGAAACAGTGGATTTTAGCAAAATACAGCATCAAAATATCATCCAGTCAATACATAACAAGTGTTTTTGAACTCTGAGAAGTCCTCTTTGAATGATTTATTGTCATCATGCTGTTATATTGCCTCATCATAGCAAGGCCTCCAAATATCTCCGATGATCACTGTAAATGGAAACACCCTATGAACTCAGTTGTTAATCAGCCATCTTTCATAATGAACAGGCCACGCCTGCCATCATTTCGTGTCTGCCCTGAACGGCAACTCTGGCCCAATTCCCGAGCGTGTCTTGCAAGACAAACCTGGCCACAATACTGAGCCTGTCCGATAATTCTAACCTGTCCCAAAACACTCTGGCCATAATTCTGAGCCTGACTTAAAAGACAATTCTTGCCACAATTCTGACCCTGCCTTGAAAGACAATTCTGCCCATATTTCCGAGCCTGTCTCGAAGGCAATCCTGGCTAAAATACTGAGCCTGCCTCAACACAATTCTGGCCCAATTTCAACCTGCTTGGAATGCTAGTAATGTCGAGTTTTACATGGTCAAATGCCTCTGAGTAGATTACAATGTCTTAATCATTTGTGTATTGTACAACCAAGTGTAAATCTTACCAACTTGTAAGTTGTAGAGTAGAACTGGTAGAGTGCGTGGACCCTCTGGCCAACTTTCATGCTGCCACCAGCTTCAGTGAACCGCTTACTGCCGATGAAGGCATGGGGTGCGTTGTCCCCGAAACTATGAAGCCTTGCTTGTTGGCCTTAATTGGTCCAACAGCTTGTGCTTTGTCCTCCAGGTTTTGCCTGATGAATAGGTCTTACCTGAATAGAAGATTCGGCGGCTGGCTCTAACGTCCTCTGATAGCGGTGTTCACTGCATTGTGTTGGGATGGCAACCTTGCTGCCAGGAATGGTACCTCTGACACGTGCCCTTCATCCCTTGGGGTGTGCTCTACGGCTATACCCTCAGCCTCGGTGTCAATTTTACACTGACCCGGCATACTCTCCTCCTCCATGAGGGAGACATTAAGCAACCCTGCTACAAGGCGCTGCTGGCGCGGCCTCTCCCCTAGGCCGGCACTGCTGGGGGGAAACAGACCAACTCCACTACCCTGCCAGGAAGTGGCATGAACATAATGGGTTGACTGGTCATCTTACATGTTATATCACCTTAATGTAGACACAAGGAACAGCAGATGCTGGTTTACAAAAAAAGATACAAAGTATGTTGTCCAGTGTATTGCTCATCTTTATCCATTTGAGTAAAGGAAGTGGATGCAACATTGGAGCAGCCAATACCCAGGCCTTAGCTGAGAGTTGGGCAAGTGAAACTACAATTCTCCCATAGGCAAGCTGGTAGAAGTTCTGTCAAAGCAGAAGCTGAGGTGTGTGATGATATAATTGGGGAGGGGCATTATAAAAGAGGGAGTAGTGATATGGTTTGGTGCCAATGTGATAAAAAGTTGGGATTGGGATTAATCACAATGGTGGTGGACAATGGCTACCACAATGATAATTATGGGAGGTGAATCTGTGGAATTAATTGCCACGGAAGGTACTGGAGGCCAAGTCAATGGATATTTTTAAGGTGGAGATTGATAGATTCTTGATTAGTACAGATGTCCGGGGTTATGGGGCGAAGGCAGGAGAATGGGGTTGAAGATAAGAGATAGATCAGCCATGATTGAATGGCGGAGTAGACTTGATGGACCAAATGGCCTAATTCTGCTCCTGCAACTTAAGAATGTATTAGCACTGAATATCTAAATATACAGAGGATGTAACATTTGTAAACATTAATTTTAGCGTTGAGTAGTTTAAAACCATTCAACTCAGGACAAGTGTTATTTTTACATAAATACTTCAGTTCATATGGACTAAATATCGTCCATCCCAATCATTATAATTGCCACACACCACTGCATTACAGTTGCTAAGGTTGAGAATTAAATACTCCAGTGTGCATTACTTTTAGAGAGGACGGACAATATTGAAAGGTGGAGCGGTGGATCAGAAAAGCATAGAGAATAAGTGCGGTACTGAAGAATAATCTCAGTCCAAAACAATTATGGGTGGAGAAAAGTGGAGGGGGGGGTGTGAAGGGACAAAATATGGAGTGGTACAAGTCCTTGAAGAGCAATTAAAACGTTGTAATGTGCTTCGGTAGACTCAGACTCAGCACAGCTTTATGAAGTGATAATTGTGTTTTCCAGAATGTATCCAACAAAGTAGAACTAATGAAAAGCACTTGACAAGATAAAGAGTAAAAACAATCTCATGCTGCTACGGATATGTTAGAAGTGATAGAGAAATAGAGGATTTGTTAAAGGCTGTCATTTGTGGGTTACATGGAACACTTAAGTATTCACAATTAATTTCAATAGCTGGGATGGAAAAAACATCCAAGCTTGCTGATAAAACCACTGGGAAAGCGAGTTGTAAGAATGCAATGATACAAGTAGGTTAAGTTTACCAAATTATTCTCCATCTGCAGCACTATTTGCTGGAAAAGCTGGCAACAAATGGAGAATAATGAAGTTAAAAATAGGTAATTGACAAATATTTAACTTTTTTAAACACAAACTCTGTTGCCAAGGATAAAAATTATTGTCCATCCACAATTGCCTTTGAAATGAGCAGAATATCAGGCCATTTCCAAGGGTATTTAAGAACCAACCACAGTATGGGTTTAGAGGCACATGCAAGCAAGTCCACATAAGAATGGGAGGTTTATTCAGCAATAGGACATTATGGTTTTCTATTACACAGTATTATTTTGTGCAGTATTGATAGTTGTTATATTTGTTTCTAAATCGATCGATAATTTACAATTTGAAAGCCAAACATTCAATGTACTATTTGAACATGGACCTCTGGTAGAGAAAACCTGGTAACTTAACAAGCATATCTTACCCTCTTGAGGAGCAGAATACCAATGATTGCTGGTGTTTAGAAGGATCTTGGTCTCCAGTTCACTATGTGAATACAGGGCTGAAGTAATTAGAGATGCGAATGGTTACAATGTCATTAAATGCAACAGGTCTGGATTACAGATGTTAGCCAGTCAAATAAAATGTGAAGAACTACAGAGAAACCTTGTTTGGAGCACCAGACTTTAGAGATTCAGCGTGGATACAAGCCCTTTGGCCCACCAAATCCACGCCGACCAGCGATCATCCCATACACTAGCACTATCCTACACACTAGCGACAATTTACAGAAGCCAATTAACCTACAAACCTGTATGTCTCTGGAGTGAGGGAGGAAACCAGAGCACTTGAAGAAAACCCACATGGACACAGCGAGAACATATCAAATCCATATCAACAGCACCTGTAGTCAGGATCGAACCCGGGTCTCTGGCGCTGTAAGGCAGCAACTCTACCGCGATGCCAACGTGCCACCACTATTTGTAGTTTTGATCTGATCCTAAAGAATATCATTGTCTCAAAGTCAATGCAGTGTATATTGCTTGGGACAGTTGTCTTATGGCAAAAGATTAAATAAGAATGACCTATAAATTAATTAGAATTTAAAATAAGAGGTGATCAATTCGACACAAGATTCAGATAGGAATTGACATGATATATGTCAGCTGCTGTTTTCTCTACCTGGGCCATTTGGAACTGCAAGCGTGCATGTGTGTGGTTTTGGTACAAGGGCAAAAACGAGGGGAAATGTATTCATGTCAACAGCTGCAAACCTTTGGAATTCTTTACTATCTTCAAGGACAGTAGATCCTTAGGTGTAATTTAATGGAATGGAATACTTTGTCACATGTGGCAAGGCACAGTGAAATTCTTTGCTTGCATGCCCACGGTATGCAGTCGCCACATACAGCGCTGACAAAGTTACAAAGTACCTCCACTGGCTCTTCCTTTGTTTCCCCCCCCAGCCCATGCCAGGTCCATTGTTCTCCCCGCCCCCCCCCCCCAACAGTGGTTCCCAACTTGTTCATTGTTCTTCCCCCCCCCTCGCGGCGGTCCCCCCACGCCGGGTCCTCCATTGTTCTTCCCCCTCTCCCCATCACGGTGGTTACCCCGTGCTTTCATCGACCGCGGGTCGACCTGCGCGACCCCACAGCCGCTGAGGCCCCATTTAGGATGACATGATTAGAATGTTCAACCAAATGATTCAACGACTGATCAGAAAAGTGAACGATATGTAGGATTAGCATGAACTTGTTGAATGACAACTGGCTCAGATGTGGCCTAGTACTGCTTCTATTTCCTATGCTATTCCAGACCGCATGAATAATTCTTAACAGCTTACTGAAAACTTTAGAAGGCCACTCAGCTCAAGTAGCACATAGGGATGAACAAATGGAGTAAAGCAAATTGGAATATAGGAATTGATCTGAAAAAGAAATGGACATCCAATTGTTAATCCTGGCCAAATTGGAGAGGCGAGGACCCTAAAATTCAGTAAAGGCTTCAGGGCTGCTAGGCCATTTGGTCAATTTAAAAGTGCTTTCTGTAGAAATGGGACAAGCTGCAGAATGGTGCCAGTTTGTCTAGAGCCTAGGAAGAACTGCAGGAAGAGAATGGGAACATCTGCAGAAAATAGAAAGATTAAACGAGAACTTACCGTTTGAAGTTTGATCTTTATTTTATGAGGTTGAAGTGAGGGATCCGCCAGCCCGCATGCGCGTCAATCTTCAGAGCAACTGTATAAAACCACAGACCACTTGCACAAACTTAAACTATAGAAAGATTAATAACCGTTGACTTACCGAATGATCTTTATGAGATTCAGGGTTGGGAGTGGAGGGCACGTAGTCCCTCACTTCAACTTCTCATAAAATAACGATCAAACTTCAAACGGTAAGTTCTCATTTAATCTTTCTATTTTATATCGAAGTCACGTGAGTGACTACGTGAAGCCTTCGAAGCTCTGTGGTATCATGCAGTAAACCAATCTGTGTGTGAAACATTTAAACAGATAAACCATAAATGGTAAAAAAGACATGGGTTATTAACAACATGATGCTAACTTGCATACATGGCCATTGCCCTTAATCGGACCACAGTCCCAATTGGCTTTGTGTTATACAATAACTCATGCAACACTGTTCAGAATTCTATCTGCAATCATCCAGGCATATTCAACCAAATTTTATAACTTCTGAAATTGCACTATGTAAGCCTCCTGCTGTTGCAAGAAGATGATCAAATGGGAATATCCATTCTATTGGCTGCTAATGAGCCAGCCCCCTTGGAAGAGTGAGACTTGAAATTATTTGAATTCACACCCGCTATTAGCTGCTTACCCTCTATTCATGTTGAGATGGTCTGCACCAGCAATCTCTTGAGAAAACTATTAAATAACAATGAAGAAACTATCCTTCATCTCATAGGTACTAGCAAGCTCAGTGTACCTGTATACACAATATCACCCCCAATCTCCGATCTGGTGGGTATGCTGTCAACTCCAAATTGTACCCAACCATGCCCATTTTGCTTTATGAGATCATTCCCATAACAAGCTACCCTCATGTCAGTTATGACCCAGAGACCGAACCGGAGATTGAATAAAGACTGTGTTCTTTGTGCTGAAATCAATTGCTAAAAGCATAATCAACTTAAAAGATACTGCTCCCATTAGGAATACAGTAGATGAATATCTGCATAATAATTTACTGATACACATTCCACACTACTATGAGTCTAGGCTTTAGAGCGGTCATATAAAAGACACCTTGCATAACGTTAGTCAACAGCGGGTGAATAACCAATCATTTATTGTCCCATTTATGATACTAGAGAGAATGACAAAGCAGCACAAGCAGTGTCAATTGTGCTATCACATAATCGCTTCCCTAAGCCCAAACTGAAAAACACAAACCTCTGCTACTTCTGTTTAAAAGTAGCTCACGTGTCTTCCTCACAAACTTTCCATACAGCCGTGCAGAGCTAGCTGCACGAGAAATAGGCTGAACCAGCCATCACTCGTGACTTCGAGTAAATAGGAGCTTCTTTCAGCCGAATTTTACAATGGACACCCTGAATGAGTAGGCTAAATTGGCACTATTAAAATTCATGTCGCCTCATCTTTAATATCGTAAGAGGCATCTACTGATAAACCCCCTGAGTCTTATCAGCTACAAAAGCATGTTGTCTATAAACTCCATGACACAATGCCCTTTTGATTTGAGTAGGGTAGCATTAGCTTTAGAATCTTTGTAAATAGCCTAGGCCTGAAGACAACCCCTAGGTAGAGCCTAAACTTTCCACCACTGGCTTTGCCATCAAAAACACCAGATATATCAGTGCCTCTCGTGTATAGATATGGAAAAGTATGCATCTTCAAGATCAATTGAGGCCCTAAATCCTCTGAATCAGCTAAATTGCTGAGACAATTATCCATCTTAAACTGGTCAACCAAACACATGATCAGACTAGCCAAATCCTAACCTGATTTGGCATGCTCCACTTTTCTTCAACCTTGAGAAAATATTAGAAATATACCCCTCTTGTTCTTGTGCAGACTATTCATCCTTTGTGAGATGTCTCTGTTTCCACTTGGATAACCATCGTTTCCTCTATTGACGGAAATGTTGGCTTCTCTTGCCGTGGAGGATGGATCTATTTATTTATATATATATTTATTTATTTATGTGTTTACTTATTTATTTATTCGCTCATAACATATAATCACATCCTTATGACTAGAGCTGAAGCACAACATCCACTTGATGTGGGATTACGAGTTCCCTGAGAACTCTTCACTGTCAGAGTCACCACGAATCCTCCGCCTCCTTCCTCAGAGTGGAAAATAGCATAATGCAACCCTGAACCAGGAATTGCTCCGCAGTCCTCTGACTGAAACCACCTGTCTCAGTCGCCAGTGTGCACAACACACTCTCTTTGACCAGCCACTCAATCAGGAATTCTGGTATTGAGAGCCTACAGATTATTATATATATATTTTCTATTCACAACATGAACCTGCAGGTCAGATAAAAAATGCTACATGCCAGACCGGCTTCCTGCTGGTAGCTACCTATCCCAGAGAGGATGGCAATGATGTTTCCAACAAACTGGCAACTCTACTAGCTGAGCTGAAAGAATTAAGCATGTGTTGTGGGAAACCTCAAACTACCTCACTCTACTAAGCAGCCTGATAACCTCAATCACAGATGTTGAAGCAGTCCTTCCCTGGTCAATATGTTCCATATGGCCAGCCAGTTCCAAGTTGGTCTACCCTGAACCAGGGTAGCCAAACTGTTCCTACTTGGAACTTACAGGGGTTGCTATGGAAGGCACCCTGCCAATGTCTCTGCATCAACCTGCTCTTCTCCAGAGACAGTGAAAGGTACTAGACAGACCATGCTGCCAGTAAATCCAAACCTGGGGCGACAGACTGCTCCATTTCAGAGTTTTACGGAGGTTAATAAAGAGACCTTACCTGCCAGCGTCTCTGAGCCCAGGTCGACTTGCTTGTTGGAGCTTCAGTGAAGTTCCATTGCAGACCATGTCTGACCACATCTTCAGCCTCACGCTTGCCAAACAGTTCTTTTCCGGAGCTCAAAAGCGATATTGCTGTGCAAGGCACGCCTGCCAGCATTTCTGAGCCCAATGGGACAGACTGCTTCTTCGGCCTACAGCCTCTTTGGAGCCTTGCTGGAGCTTTACTGTGCAGGTCATGTTACCAGTTACTCCCAGCCTGGTTTGACAGGCCGCTCCTTCGACCCCTTCTGCTCCTTCGGAGCCTTAGCTGAGCTCACTGAACAGGCCATGCCTGCCATTACTCCGAGCCTGCCTCGACAGGCTGCTCCTGCGGGCCTTCTGCCTTTTTTGGAGCCTTTGCTGGAGCTGACTGTGCAGATCACGCTGCCAGTTTCTCCCAGCCTGGATCGACAGGCTGCTCCTTTGGCCAGCTGCTCCTTCAGAGCCTCAGCGGGGCTCACTGGACAGGTCACGCCTGCCATTACTGCAAGCATGGTTCAACAGGCTGTTCTTGCGGGGCCAACTAGTGACTCCCGACTGCTCCTTTCCGGAGCTTCAACGGCGCTTCTTGCCCCTTGAATACAGGGGTGAAACCCCCCCCCCCCGGAATATTGGAGCGTTACCCACATAGGATGGTACTCCACCCCCGCAGCCGCCTTAAATTCCCCCTGCAAGTCTTCAATTTGCTACATAAGTCCTCTCTGAAGAGATACTATGCAGGCTGCATGTTACTGGCCCTGTAAAAATGAGCCATTTTGGGAATATCTCATGCCTTATAGCATTTTTGCGAAGGCAATAGCCCCAACTGTGTATTACAGAGAAGTGTTAATGCAGCTTTCTGCACTTCCGAGAGTTGAAACCCATCCACTGACTTGCAAAAGGCCGTAATGACTCCAGTGAGCAGTTTTTGGACTTGCGGAAATAATTCTTTGCCTACATATCATCACTGAGATATCCCAACTGATGAAATTGACTTATGGAACATCCAAAAGTCTGGCAGTTATCTGGACCGGCATATTTCCCAGCCGTATCCAGCATATTCCCCCTTAGCAATTGAAAAGTTAAATCCCTGAGGGTGAATAAAAGAATGAAAGACGAGAGGAATAGAAAAAAATAAAAGGACAAAAAGAAAAAGAGAAAGTAAAGTGGTGGTATACCTGCCTCTCATCCCTCCCCACCCACCTCACCCAACCCATACTTAGATTTAAATCCAAAGTTGTGTTGCGCCATACTATCCTTGTAAGAAATCAATGAAGGGTGTCCATGTCTTGGAAAAATGATCTGTTTTTTCTGCCAAGACAAGTCTAATATTTTCAAGATGTAGTGTCTCGGACATGTTTATAATCCACATCTTAAGAGTAGGGACTGATGTATGTTTCCATAATTTATTAGTTTTTCGCCGTTATCAGGCCGTAATTATGGAAACATCTTTGAAAAAGTGATAGCTCAGAACAGGCTTCTGAAGTACCTCGAGTGATCAGTTCCGTGTCGGGATCCAATTTTATTTTTAGTGTTTTTTTTTTTTAATTTCAAAAATTCCTCTCCAGAAATTATGTAACTTTGTACAAGAGGCAAAGGAATGTGTTATAGTTGCTTCCTGAAGAAGACATTTATCCCAAATAGGAGATACATTTGGAAAGATCTTATTCAATTTAGACTTTGAATAATAGAGTCTGCGCAGTATTTTAAATTCAATTAACGAATGCCTAATGTTAAGAGAACAGTTGTGTATATATAGAAGGTTTTCCTCCCATCTGTCTTTAAAAATGTTTAGGCCAAGCTCATCTTCCCAAGCTCTTCTAATTACTTCTGGCGATGGGGTTTGTATATTTAAAAGGGTGTTATACAGATATGATATTAAATTGTTTGAATCCAAGTTTCTATTCATACATTTGTCTAGTGTGTCTGGCAACATAGATTGATAGTCTTGGATATATGATTTCAGATAGTCTCGTATTTGAAGGTATCTAAAATATTGGCTACCTTTCAGATGATATTTCGACTGTAATTCTTGAAATGAGAGAAGTTCCCATCTCATAAAGATCTCCCAGTTTTTTAATTCCTAATCTTTCCCAATGTGTGAACGTTTTGTCTAAAATAGACGGCTTGAACGAAGGGTTGTTGGCAATTGGTGAGAGAAGAGATACATTTCTCAGTTTAAGGGTTGACTTTACTTGTTTCCAGATTCGTAGGGTACTGTGGATAATCAGATTTTTCTCATATAGTGTTTTCTTCAGATTTATTGGAGAGAAAAGAATCGCACCTATATTAAAAGGCAAACAATCCTCTCTCTCCATTATTAACCATTTTACCTGTTGGCATGTGTTGTCCATCCAATAGATTACGTTTTTAATATTCGTTGCCCAGTAATAGTTTAAAAAATTGGGGAGAGCCAATCTGCCAATATCGTTGGGTTTACATAGATGTCGTTTATGGATTCTATGTGTTTTATAATCCCAAATAAAGTTTGTAATCAGAGAGTCAAGTTTAAAAAAAAATTTAGGAAGATAAATCGGTATTGATTGAAATAAGTACAGGGTTTGTGGAAGGAAGATCATCTTTATGGCATTAATTCTACCTATGAGAGACATCGGAAGCATTTTCCAAACTTGAGTAAGGGCATTTAGTTTGGTAATTAAGGGAGGAAAGTTTGCTTGAAATAGAGAAGTATATTTTCTAGTTACGTGAACTCCAAGATATTTAAATTTTTCCGTAGCAATTCTAAAAGGGAATTTTAGAAGGTGTGTCGGATCTTGAGGTTTTATTGACATGATTTCACTTTTGTTCCAATTTATTCTATATCCTGAAAAGGAACCGAATTCCTCTATAAGATTTAGTATACTTGGAATGCTAACTTGGGAATTGGTGATATAAAGTAGTACATCATCAGCATATAATGATATTTTATTATTGGAATATTTAGTGTTATAGCCGTGAATATACGGATGTACTCTTATACTTTCCGCTAAAGGTTCAATTGCGAGGGCAAATAACAGGGGTGATATTAGTCAGTATTCTGGCAGTTGGCTTGTCATATAGCAATTTTATCCATGAAATAAAATTTTCTCCCAGCTGGAATTTTTGCAATACTGTAAAAAGATATTTCCATTCTACTAGGTCAAATGCTTTTTCTGCATCTAATGAGATAATTGATGTCTTCCTATATCGTCCTGTGTGAGTACATTATATTAAACAGGCGTCTCAAATTTTAAACGAGTGTCTCTTGGGTATAAACCCAGTTTGATCAGAATGTATTAATTTATTAATGTATTTACTTCATCTTCTTGCCAGGGTTTTAGCTAATATTTTCTGAGCGGGAAATATTATAACGCTACCCTGAACCAGGTGTTGCTTCCCTACTGTAAATTGGTTTATGCATGAGAGCCAATCATAGTAGAATAGCATCACTAACCACACCTTACTGTATGATTCATACTAACACCCACTTCCTACACTAGTCAGTCTTGGAAGCGGTCACGATGAACTAACAACTAACGACCTGCTGTACCATTATAATATGAGTACTGATGAAAGATGATCTTGAACTTCAGATTGCGGAAATTATTTATTTACATGGTGTCAGTCAACTTGGAGTAACCCACTGTGTCCGTTTACCGGGTTTTATTTCTGTTTATCAGTTTTTTTTCCCTTGCTTCACTATGGCTCAATCATGCAGCAAACCTGCACAGCTCATCTTTGATTCCGACATCGGCGAGTGATGGTGGCTCTTTGAGATTGATTACCGACACTACATCAATATCGTCCACCGAAATGAACCAGACGCTGTCAAGGCTTCCCTCCTACTTAACCTTGCGGGACCCGAGGCCATGATGAGAGCTCGGACTTTTGAATACGCACCAGCCGTCCAAGATGACAATGATCAGGTAGTTGTGCCTGCCGAGTCTATGAATGACCCTAATGTTTTACTGGGTAAATTCCGTGAGATATGTGACCTACCGTCGAACCGCATTTTAGAAAGAGTCAAATTTTTCGCGAGACACCAGCTTCCTGATGAGCCAGTGGAGACATTTATTTATGATTTACGATACATGGCTCAGAGATGCCGATTCGAGACCATGACTAATGAGCTGATAAGGGATAAACTGGTCTCTGGGATAAAAGATGGCGGATGTGCAGGAGTGGGCGCCGTTTGTATGGCCGCCTGCCTGCAGTCTGTCCTCTAACTCTTTTATTGTCTAGAACATTTTTTTTGGAGTCTATTCTTTCTATGTGGGGGGGGGGGGGGGGGGATTATTTTATCCCCAGTCCTACCTGGTCGGAGATGCGGTTTTCCTCCAAGTCGCATCTCCGGTCTCCCCATGCGACCTTCGATCGGGCTGGAGCGGCGTTCCTGCCGGGGACCACAGCTTCGGCGGCACAGCGCTGGGACACCAATGGGGAGCGGGCGATGCCTTGCCGGGTCGCCGCTCCGGAGTGCTGTGACCGCCGACCACCAACATCGAGCAGCCGCGGTCTGCGGTCTGCGGTCTGCGGTTTGAGGGCGTCCCGCCACGGGCGGGCGGCGCTGGATCAGAAGCACCGCGGAGTCGAAGCTCCAACCGGCGCGGCCTGAGGTCCACGGGCGTCGCAGTCTCCAGGGATGGAGCGGCCGCTCCAGACATTTCCAGGCTGCTGAGGACTTTTCCACCCGATGCGGGTGGGCAAACAACATCGGGCTGCCGTTGCGGCGACTGGCTGCAGTGGCCTCAGACTGGCCCCGACCTCGGGTGGACTGGGAGGAGGAGGAGGACTGGACATTTTGGTGCCTTCCCGAGTGCAACTTGATTCCGAGAAGAAGTCCATAAACTTGACGAGTTTTAACAGACCACAAACACCGATAACAGAAGATTTATGACTGAGGCCCCTCAACTGGCTAATCGGGGATTCACCAATGAGCCCTCTCGGAGATGTCGTAACTGTAACTACCTCCACAATAAAGGGAGAACTGCTTACGGAAAGTCCTGCAATTACTGCAAGAAAATGAACCATTTCGCCGTCGTTTGCAGAGCCCGTGGGAAAAGACCCTCTAGTTCAGCGTCAAATCTGCACCTGTTGCAACAAGACCAAACAACTCCTGCTTCTCAAGACCAGCTCGACTCTGCCCCCGAGGACAGTCCAATTAACTCGTACGGGGAGTCAACCGTGCATTCACTCCTTCACACAGCTGGTAAGTATCAAGTATCAAGTATCCTTTATTGTCATTCAGACCTTTTGGTATGAACGAAATTTCATGCCTTGCAGTCATAACATAGAATAAAATAACAAAAACACACAATAAACACAGATTTAACATCCACCACAGTGAGTTCACCAGGCACCTCCTCACTGTGATGGAAGGCAAAAAGTCTTAAGTCCTTGTAAGATTCTCGATCCTACAGTTCTGATGTCAATTAATAATAAACCTGTCAAGGCCAAGCTAGATACTGGTGCAAGAGTTAACGTAATGTCTGTGCATCTCTACAACAAGATAAGAAATAATGTGGCCTTGACTAAAGACAAGTCCACTCTGCATGCTTACGGGGGAGAAGTTTTGTATCCCCTGGGAAGAACCACTTTTAAATGTGTGCTGAAAAAAATTACAAGGAATCTGACCTTCTACGTTTTGAATTCTGACTCTGTGACTCTACTGGGCATCCACGCATGCCAAGACTTAGGGCTGGTTTCCTTTGACCAGTCGGTCCACAAGCTACTGATATCTGTGGACCCGGTAAAAGAATACCCCGATCTGTTCGATGGCAAACTAGGCAAGCTGCCTGTGACCTACAAGATATCCATTGACCCCAATGTTGACCCTTTTGTCCGTGCACCGCACCGCATGCCACACTCTATGAGAGACAGGATTGAGTCTGAACTAAAGAACATGGTCTCCTTAGGCATACTAGAAGAGATCAGTGAACCCACTGAATGGGTTTCCACTATGGTTGCTACCCTCAAGAAGGATAAAAGCGAGCTCCGCGTATGCATCAATCCAAAGGATTTGAACGCTGCCATCAGGCGTCCGCTTTATCCTGTGAGGACTGTCGAGGATGTCGCTGCGCAGATCGGACGAGCCACCATATTTTCAGTCCTCGACGCAAAGAGCTCATTTTGGCAAATACCGCTAGATGACGAGTCGTCAAACCTGACCACATTTGCCACTCCATTTGGCAGATTCAAGTTTCTAAGAATGCCATTCGGCATCAACTCGGCCAGTGAAGACTTCCAGAGGAACATGGAACTGCTGTTCCAGGGCGAGGTGTGCCATCATTGTAAATTATATCTTGGTTTATGGCAAGGACACAGCGGAGCATGACAATAACCTAAAGCTTATCATGGACCGGGCATGTCAGATCAACCTGAAATTCAACCCTAACAAGTGCAAGTTCAGGGTTCCAGAGGTCACCTATGTCAGACATGTGTTCACTCCTGATGGTCTCAAGCCGGATCCGAAGAAAACTGCTGCCATCACAGAGATGCCAGCCCCCACCGACGTGCTCAGCCTGCAGCGATTCCTGGGTATGGTGAACTATCTGGGAAAGTTCATACCGAACCTCAGTGAACTGAGTTCACCTCTGAGACAACTAACTCGAAAGGATACTACCTGGTCCTGGTTCCAGCAACACCAAAAAGCATTTGACGCTTTAAAATCGAGACTGACCAGCGCCCCCACCTTGACATTGTTCGACCTGAAGAGCCCTGTGACAGTTACCTGCGATGCCTCACGATACGGACTCGGCGCAGCCTGCCTACAATCATCTGCCAATGGGACTTTACGTCCTGTCTCCTATGTCTCCCGCACCATGACCGACACCGAACAGCGCTACGCGCAAATCGAGAAAGAGCTGCTGGCAGTTGTCTTCGCTTGTTCTAAATTCAAGGACTTTGTCTTTGGGAATGTTTTCACGGTCGAGACAGACCACCAACCCTGGTGACCATCCTCAACAAACCCATCCATGCAGCACCTGCATGTCTGCAGCGTATGATGATGCAACTCCAGCGATTTGACTTTAACATTGTTTACAAAAAGGATAAGGACATGCTCGTTGTTGACACCCTCTCTCGCGCTCCACGGGCATCCAACGAACGACACCCCTACGAACGGGACGAGTTTACGGTTCTCAGCATTGACTTTGTTCCCACAAAACAATTGCGCCGCTTAGCCGAACACACAGCCGCTGACGCCACCCTCCAGCTACTCTCATCCATAATCAAGAGAGGCCCGGCCAGACAGGCAATCCAGCAAACTACTGGAGGTGCAGCCGTTCTTCTTAGTCCGCGATGAACTGGTAATACAGGGCGGCGTCATAGTTAAGGGCCACAAAGTCATGATCCCCTCATCTCTACGTGACGAATACTACAAAGAGGCACACAGCGGCCACCCAGGCACCGATGCAACGCTGGCCCACGCACAGAACATGTTTTATTGGCCCGGCATGACCAAGTACATACGGGACAGGACAGCCTCCTGCCCCATCTGCAACAGCCTTGCACCACACCAACAGAGACAACCCCTGCTGCAACAACCTCCACCAGCGCTGCCCTGGACGTCACTGGCGGCAGACATTTTCGAGTGGCACGGTAAACACTATCTAGTCCTAGTCGACTCCTATTCTAACTGGTTCAAACTTGATTTACTGCCTTCTATCACATAAGAGATGGTCATTCAAAAGCTACAGAAACACTTCTCAACATTCGGCGCACCTGTCCACTTGCAGACCGACAACGGAAGACAGTTTACCAGTCACGCCTTCAAACACTTTGCTAACCGATGGAATTTCCACCATGTCACGAGCAGCCCCGAATACCCACAAAGTAACAGGCTCGCTGAATGAGCCGTCAGAAGCGCTAAACAGCTAATGGAACGCGCCCACCCAGCCAAGTCAGTTGTGTATCTCGACCTCTTAAACCTCAGGAACATTGCTAGAGACGGAATCCAGGGCTCGCCAGCCCAGCGACTGATGTCCAGGATGACAAGACCTCCAATTCCGATTGCCCAGCAGAAGCTGGTGCCACAGGTGCTGAAGCCAGCTACGATCCAGAAGCGCATTCAGGAGAAACACGACATCCAGAAACGATCGCATGACAAGTCCTGCAAACCACTTAAATCACTACTACCGGGCCAAGTCGTTCGTTTGCAAACTTCTGAGGGACATTCCCGTTTGGGTTGCGTTGTTGGCCTGGCTGAAGAGCCACGATCTTACCTTGTTGACATTGATGGCGCCCTGTACCGTCGAAGCCGCCAACACTTGCTTGCTGTGAAGGAGCCATGTCCACCACCAGCCGATCCTTATGCTCCACCTCTACTGTTCCAGCCGTCTGCTGCCACGTCCACCACCAGTCCCAGCATGTCCCTTACCCCACCACGACCGGCGGCTATGACTAACCACAATACTACCTCTCCCGCATGCTCCCCCTGTCGGTCACCACGGGTGTCCCCTGCTGCTTTCTCACTTCCGGGGTTTCACCACCTCCTTTTAATCTTTCTGGCAAAGGGGAGAGAGGGCTTGGTCCGTACGCGTTCGGGCCGTATTAGTAGACCGCCTGACAGATACGGCGAGTATGTTTGAATTCTTGCGACATGTGTGTTTAACCATATTCACTCTTTACGGGGAAGGATGTAGATTGGTTTATGCATGAAAGCCAATCATAGTAGAAAAGCATCACTAACCCCACCCTACTGTATGATTCATACTAGTTCCCACTTCCTACACTAGTCAGTCTTGGAAGTGGTCACGATGAACTAACAACTAACGACCTGCTGTACCGTTATAATATGAGTACTGATTAAAGATGATCTTGAACTTCAGATTGTGGAAATTACTTATTTACACCTTCTTCTGAGCGGGAGATATTATTATTTATTTTTTTTTATTTATTTTTTTAGAAGTCATATACAGTAGTGTACACAATTCAGATGTAATATAATACATTTCATATACAACTTCTTGTTTTCAAATTTAATAATAATAATTTAAAAAAGTAATAGAAGCAAGAAGAGAGAAAAAAAAGGTTAGGTAGAGTGGTGAAAGTGATAGTTCGTGAAAAATACAAGAAAAAGAGAGAGAAGAAGAGAGAGGAAAAAACCCCAGAAAAGATAAACAAAAGTAAAAATAAAAATAAAATAAAAGGGATATACCTGCTTCGTATCTTTGTGCACCCCTCACCCGGTTCTGAAACAGTTCATTTCCAGGGTTATGTTCCACCATATGCTTGTAATAAATCGATAAATGGAGACCAAATCTTTAAGAATTGGTCTGATTTGCCTGCGGGGACGAATCTCATATCTTCTAGGTGTAACAATTCAGACATGTTTGAAATCCACATTTTAAGCGTTGGTGTTGGTGCATTTTTCCAGAATTTGAATATGTTTTTTTGCCGTTATTAAGCCATAGTTAAGGAAACTCTCTTGGAACGAAGTCAGCTCAGGGCCGGGCTCCATTGTTCCAAAGATAATCAATTCTGCGTTAGGGTTCAATTTTGTTTTAAATACTTTTGTAAAAATCTCGAAGATTTCCTTCCAAAACTTCTGAAGTTTTATGCAAAAAACAAAAGAGTGTACTATAGTTGCATCTTGAGATGAGCATTTATCGCAGATGGGGGACACATTTGGGAATATTTTATTCAGTTTAGTTTTTGTGTAATATAATCTGTGTAAAATTTTGAATTGAATTAAGATATGTCTAACATTTATCGAGCATTTATGTACATATAGCAAATATTTATCCCATCTGTCTTTCGAGATATTTATAGATAATTCTTCTTCCAATCTCTTCTGATTGTATCAGACGGTGGTATCTCTATGTTTAAAATGGTATTATACAAATATGATATTAAATTGGTGGAATCCGCCTTTCTGTTCATAGCTTCATCTAATATATCTGAAGTCAAATTTTTATGTTCTTTTGTATGTTTGTTCAAGTAGTCACGGATTTGAAGATATTTAAAATATTGATTACTTTTCAGGTTATATTTAAGTTGTAATTGTTGGAATGATAAAAGGTTTCCCATTTCATACATTTCTCCAAACGTTTTAATTCCTATTCTTTCCCAGTGTGTAAACGTTTTATCGATAATAAATGCTTGATATGAAATTATAGATCCTCTAATAAATGCCTTAAAAGATTCCCATAATAAAGAGGGTGAAATACCTGGCGTGTCGTTAGTCTCAAAAAAAAATTCCATCTGTTCTTTTAGATGTATACCAGCTTGTGGATCGTTTAAAATTTGGGGATTAAACCTCTAAAACGATTTTTTATTGGGCATTCCTTCTATTTTTAAAGAGAAGGTTAACGGAGAGTGATCAGAAATGATATTATTATGATACTTAGAATTCGATGTATACGGAATTAATTTCGTGTCAACTAAAAAATAAGCAATTCGTGAGTACGTTTTATGTACCGTTGAGTAAAAAGAGTATTCCCTTCCAACTGGATTAGCGATCCTCCATACATCTGTTATATTTGTATTTTTTATATATGTATTTAGGAGTTCACTAGCTTTTGATTTTATGTTAAGCCTCTTTTGTTGTGCAGATTTATCCAGGTATGGATCTAAAACGCAATTGAAATCTCCCCCAGTTATCACATTTTGATAATTAAACTGAAAATATTTTCAGTATTTTGTTAAAAAATTGAGGATTGTCAAAATTAGGCGCATATATATTTACCATAGTAAGTGGTGTAGAGTTGATTTCTCCCGCAACTATAAGATATCTCCCCTCTTTATCTTCTATGATATTCTTTGATTTAAATGATATACCTTTACAAATGATAATTGCCGTGCCTCTAGATTTAGAGATATATGAAGAACAATATGTTTGGGCAATCCAATTTGCCTTGAGTCTGGTCTGAGCTTGGAGTTTCAGGTGTGTTTCTTGTAGGAAAATTATGTCTGTATTAAGTGATTTTAATTGTGCGAAAATCTTACCCCTTTTAATTGGCTCATTGGCACCCATTATATTCCAGCTACAAAACGTGATTCCTCCGAATTTCTTTTGTTTATCGTCTTGCATTATGAATGACTTTAATACCTTCGTCATATGGTGCAACACAATACCCCAGACCTCTAGGTGTTGGGTGGACACTCTCGGTTGCTAAGTTCTGTTTGTATATCCCCTTTAAACTTGAAAACCCCCAGAAAAGTGTAAGGTGATATAAAAATAAAAAAGATGATATTATAGTATCTAAAAATAAAAATAAGGATACTATAAAAAAAGAACCACCTATTGGTGGTAGCTAAGTTCTTATGAACCTCCGTAGATGTTAATTTACATTAGGCTCCGCTCCCTTGGCCAAATATTGTAAAAAGGAAGAAAGGCCAGTTCAAAACCGAGTGATATATATTTAAAAAAAAAGAAAAACTTCAAACGTGTATATCTAAATGTACTACAAATAATCTAGCATTACACATATACTACCAATTATTACATTTTACTTCCCAGTTAGGCCCCAGTCTCTTATATTAGACAACAGCAGGTTGGAAGGGGTTAATCAGAATCAGACTCCTGGTTATCTGCCAAGTGTCTGAATCTCCTCCCCTCCACGCACAACTGGGGCCAAATCTGTTATATCTGTTGTAGTTTATTAGTGTGGTATAGTATATATCAATATATTTAGCTCATTATCCTAAATCTGGAGATTAATTAACTATGAAATACCCCCCCCCCCCGTGAGGGGCTAATCATTATTACATTATACTAATTCATATTTTATTGCTATTGCTAAGTTAATTCAATTACTTGATTACTTATATGTTAGTATAAGATTGTAAATAAAACATTTTAATTCATAAACTTTTATTTTCAAGTCCCTTTGTATAAGTTTTCCATGTTCCACAGCTCCTTTTTGTTTTGTTCATTCAGAGTGAAACATAAAGCTCGGCCTTGAGTTCGCATTCCAGAGAGGTAAAATGTCTAGCCAACGCCTCGTGTAAAATTTCGCCATCTTAACGAGAGCATTTTCATTTATTAAAAAGTCATATCTTCAGCGCTTCCCCTCTGTCGATATTATGAAGGACCAGCCCTTGAAATTTCTTGTGCATATTTGAATGCCTCTTCTGGGTCAATGAAGGCACGTTCCACGTTGTTATAAGTAATCCTCATTTTTGCAGGATACATTATGCCATATCTTACGTTTTGGATTCCTTTCAGAATCTGTCTTGTCTTTGTGAATATGTCTCGTATTTTTAGCTATTTCTGCTGGATAATCTCTGAAAAATCTCAAATTGTCCTCTTCAAACGTCAGATTCCTTCCATAAGGAATTTGTTTCATGATATCTTCCAGAGCAGAAATGTCATGAAATTTCACTATGATCTGTCTTGGAGGGGCTCCTAGCCTTGATTGAACTCTTCGAACCCGATGAGCCACATCTATTTTTGGTTTCTCAGACAGCTTAAATACCTCTTTAAGTAAGTTGGCAGCGAACTCCCGAGGGTTCTTTCCAGCTTCCCTTCCCTATCTCACTCCAACTATTCTTAAATTCTGCCTTCTTGATCGTGCTTCCAAATCCGGGCATTTGTCAGTCATTTTGGCTAGTTGTCCCAAGACACTTTCTTGCTCCTTCCTCAGTCTTTTCATCTCTTCAGACATATCCTTCATCGCATTTTCCATATCTTCCATAACCGTGGAGAATGTTTTAGTGGTCTTGAGAACAGAATCA
>CM075977.1:63814760-63950565 GCA_038087875.1 Malacoraja senta | reverse complement strand
TGAACCTGACTTCATCTAGATCATCCTGATGCAATAGGATTGAGGTTGGAGGAGGTGCAGGTGAACATCTGTCGCACCTGGAACGACTGCTTGGGTCCTTGAATGGAGTCGAGGGGGGAGGTAAAGCGACACGTGTAGCATCTTCTTGCGGTTGCAAGGGAAAGTGCCCGGGGAGGGGTGGTGCGGGTGGGAAGGGAAGAATTGACCTGGGAGTTACGGAGGGAGCGGTCTTTGCGGAAAGCAGACGGGGGGAGATGGGAAGATGTGGCTAGTGCTGGGGTCACGTTGGAGGTGGTGAAAATGACAGAGGACAATTTGTTGTATGTGACGGCTAGTGGGGTAGAAGGTGAGGACTAGAGGGACTCTGCCCTTGTTCCAAGTAGGGGGATGGGGAGAGAGAGCAGTGTTGCGGGGTATTGAAGAGACCCTGGTGAGAGCCTCATCTAATGGTAGGGAGGGGAACCCCGTTCCCTGAAGAATGAGGACATTTCCGAACACCTCATCCTGGGAGCAGATGCGGCGTAGACGGAGGAATTGGGAGTAGGGGATGGTGTCCTTACAGGAAGCAGGGTGAGAAGAAGTGTAGTCTAGATAGCCATGGGAGTCAGTGGGTTTATAGTGGATGTCGGTCAAAAGTCTATCATCTGTGATGGAGATAGTGAGGTCAAGAAATGGTAGGGAAGTGTCGGAAATGGTCCAGGTGTATTTGAGTGCCGGTTGGAAGTTAGTGGCGAAGTTGATGAAGTTAGTGAGTTGTGTGTGGGTGCAGGAGGTAGCACCAAAGCAATCGTCGTTGTCGCGGTGGAGGTCGGGGATGGGGCCCTGGTAGTCTCGAACAAGGATTGTTCGACGTACCCTACAAAGAGGCAGGCATAGCTGGGGCCCATGCGCGTGCCCATAGCTACGCCTTGTGTTTGGAGGAAATGGGAGGAGTGAAACGAAAAGTTATTGAGGGTAAGGAACAACTCCGCTAGGCGGAGGAGAGTATCAGTGGACGGGTATTGGTTTGTTCTCCGGTCGAGGAATAACCGGAGGGCTTTGAGACCATCCTGATGGGGGATGGAGGTGTAAAGTGACTGGACGTCCATGGTGAAGATGAGGGGGTGGGGGCCTAGAGAATGGAATGCCTGGAGACGACGGAGAGTGTCTGAGGTGTCTTGAACATAGGTCGGGAGGGAATTAACCAGGGTGGATAGGATGGAGTCGAGGTATGTGGAAATAAGTTCGGTAGGGCACGAACAGGCAGAGACAATGGGTCTACCAGGACAGTCAGGTTTGTGGATTTTGAGGAGAAGGTAAAATCGGGCCGTGCGAGGCTGGGGAACGATGAGGTTGGAGGCTCGGGGGGGCAGGGAGCCAAAGTTGATGAAGTCAGTGATGGTGCTAGATGATGGAGGTGTAGAGTGACTGGACAATTGTCCTGAATTTGTGTAACTAATTATGTTCTATGCAAGTAGTTTCACTTATAACTATGCTTTGAACCTCCCACAAAGCCAAGACAAATTAATCATCTACGGAGGCTTGTTTTGGTGCAAGAGCACTAAATAAAGCAGAGACCATGACCACAGTATTTAATATAACCAGATAATAATTCCATACATCCTTTGAATCACTTACAGTTGTTTAAAATTGGATACAGACTAAAAATGGTAACATTGCATTAAATCTATTTTCAACCATAGGTTTAAAATATGGCCTGATCTTGCTGATTCATTGCACTTTTAACATTTTGTTTCAATAGACGAGAGACGGAGCCAGAGAGACAAAATAAATGGCAATTCTCAAAACTAGAGCATGTGAGTGCAATTTGCACTGAGATTGCTGAATGGAGACAAAGAAGCTTTCGACTATTATAATCATTTTTTTAAATAAACTAATTTATTTAAACAAAAAAATTCATTTGCTCACCAGGTTTAAGATCCAATGATCCTAAAGACTCTGAATGCAAGAAGTAAAGGGTTGGGCCAACAGTAAATAGAACGTAATTATCATGACGCTCATCCAAGATAATGAGCACTAAATCTCCAACTTGGAAACTGAAAGAGAAAGTAACATAATATCAGTGATAAAATTGAAAATGACTTGTTTACTTTAAATACAGATAGTTTTGTTACGATGTGCGTTTTCATAATGCAAATGGGATATAACGTGAGGGACAAGTATTACGCAGACCGAATTGATTAGAATGGGAGATAGACACAAAAAGCTGGAGTAACTCAGTGGGTCAGACAATATCTATGGAGAAAAGGAATAGGTGACGTTTCTGGTCGAGACCCTTCTTCAGACGGGATAGAAGGGGACTTTTGATTGGGAACTAGGGAATCACTTTATAGTAGTTGGAAATTGACAATCAAAGAAAGCAAGCTGTCTTGGGTCTCAATCAGACACCATTGTCTCTTAAGAAGCCGGTTTCACCAAAGGTGACCACTGAAATTGACAAGAATCGCTTCGATAGACACTTAAGCAATTACTCTATTAAACAATATTAAGTACATCCTTTAGTATTTGAAGCATGCAGTAAAAAAAAATAAGAGTTTAAAAAATCCTTTATTTTTGAAAATCCTGTGGGAAAAATAACTTGGTTATTTTGATCTGAAATGCTCAACACTTAGCCTTTTCCCTTTGACACAATTGATTTGGTTTAGTTTAGACATACAGCATGGAAACAGGCCCTTCGGCCACCAAGTCTACACTGACTACTGATCACCCTATCACACCAGTTCCATATTATCCCACTTTTGCATCCCCTTGCTACACACCAGGGGCAATTTACAGGGGCAATTAATCTACAAACCCGCATATCTTCGGGGTGCGGGAAGAAACCAAAGCACCTGGAGAAAACCAACATGGTCACATGGCGAACATGCAAACTTGCACAGAAAGCACCCGAGGTGAGGATCGAACCTGGGACTCTGCCGCTGTGAGGCAGCAGCTCTACCAGAGACGCTACCATGATGCCATTTATAATGTGTTTTTCCACACCACAGGTTTCCTAGGAACTTGTTATAGCAGACCTACATTATTCCCACAACACATGGGACAAAATCGCTTGAAGATGGGTCTCGACTCGAAACATCACCCATTCCTTCTCCCCAGAGATGCTGTCTGTCCCGCTGAATTACTCCAGCATCTTGTGTCTAACTTCTCTCCCTAGCATTACTATCAAGCCGTGGACAAAATTTGCCTTAATTAATTATGAAGAGCATACGAGGAACAGTACAAAATATACTTCAAGAATAGATGCCAGCCTGCTGCAACTATTATACTGCATGAAATGCTTGCTGGAACAGCATTTTACAAGTATATTCAAATAACCCATGAGATTAGATCTCTGCTGTATACCCTCATCTAGTTGATAATTTGTATTGTAGTACTACTGTACATAAGTGATCAGAACTGATTTTAAAACACAGACTGACAAAGGTTAAGCAATTCTGAATCACATAGTAAATAAATTGATTATTTTGGTGTTAGAAAATGCTCATCTAAGTCAGATGCGATATTGTACTTCAAGTTTCAGTTAAATCAAAATTATTTTTTTCATAATCAATTGCAAGGCACTTCTGTTACAGGATGCTCAATGTTAACATAGATTTTCCCTAATTCATAAAAGGCTTACAACTGGAGTGTTAACTTGTTTGTTTGTTCTGTAAATGGTTAAAATTCAAACTAGTTTCAAGTTTAAGCAAAAAGTTTAGCTGCAAAATGTAGTCCTTTAATAATTTCTATAATTTTGAGACTTCCCTCAATTTACACGACTGGAAATGTGCTTACAAGTTACTGCTGTGTTGTGCTGAAGTGAAACACACCATCTGGTGGTTGAAATAAGAACTGATAAAACTAGTTCCTTTAAATCACATCCAAGTTCAAATGACAGATGGTACTGAAATTTCAATTCCTCTTCCATGTGATTGGGAGGCAGCCAGTCATTACGCTAGGGTCTTGTTGAGGGTATTTTTCGTGAAATATAAATGTACCATAACTGCAAATAAATTTTACTTCGGAGTCACGTGAGTGATTCCGTGAAGAAGCCCCGCCAGTCCGCATGCGCGTCATATCGTCATTCGCATGGCGAATGGCAGGGCATCGCTCCTGCCGGCGGTAAGTTTAAAACTACAGGTAAGTTTTGTATTACTTACCAGGTTTTGATTTTCTTGCAGGAACCTCTTTTCACAGAGGTATCCTGCTAGATATTGTGGCGAAGTCCGGCGAGTGAACCGGCTATGGGCTGTGGGGAGACCCCGGTTCCGACCGCGGAAGCGGATAGTCGGCAGATGTCGGGTTCGCGATCCCAGTCACTGACAAGGCGGTCAGTGGCTTCCAACCTGCTGTGGTTCCCGGGGAGGGCAAATCAAGCAGGAAGGCGGTATCCCCGCCAGAGTTGCTGACAGTGCGGTCAGCGGCTCACAGACACAGTGGTCCCCAGGCATGGGGTGAAATCACCGATAAATCGATCAGCCCTATTGGACTCGGACGAGTCGGGCTGCGAGGGTTCCCCTCCGGTAATGAGTATATATTTGGATGGAGCCTGGTGACATTCTAACCCTTCGCAGGTGAAGCTCCACACTCCAAAATTAAATTATTGACGTGCATTCCCCAAGCTGAGGAGACCATGCCGGGTCAGGGTACTTTTGATGCCGCATCTGCGCCGGCCTATGGGAGAGCCTGCGCCAGCAGCACCTGGGACAGGGCTGCTTAATGTTCCCGCTTGGAGAAGGACACCATGCCGGGTCAGTATAACTCAAACACCGAATCTGTACCAGCGCGGGCATATGGGAGAGGCCGCGCCAGCAGCGCCTGGGACAGGGCTGCTTCATCTCTCCCTCCTGGAGGAGGAGAGCATGCCAGGTCAGTGTAATTCTGACGCCGAGTCTGAGGGTATAGCCCTGGAGCATACCCGAAGGGATGAAGGGCACGTGTCAGAGGTACCATTTCCTGACAACAAAGTTTGCCATCCCAACAGAATGTTCCATCCTGGTATACGTCCATTGGAAGGGCCGTATCAGTGCAGGTATCCTCCGGGGCCTGCAGCAGCACCAGTTTCAGGGCTGCCTACGAATCGCCCTCTGAGGAGGGGAGTGCGAAAGGTCAGATGTAACTGACTCCAGATTCTAAAGATGTCGGTGGAATATACTGGAGTACATGCGTGCCGGCAATGAACAGCGCTATCAGGGGGTTATGAAAGCCAGCCGCCGAATCTTCTGTTCTATTCAACAGGAAAAACCTGGCGGACGAAGCAAAAGCTGTCAGACCAATCAAGGCCAACGGCGGGCAAAGCTTCACCGTTTCAGCGAAAACGCACCCCATGCCTTCATCGGCAGTAAGCGGTTCACTGAAGCTGGTGGCAGCATGACAGCTGGGTACAGGTTCCACGCACCCTACCAGTCCTACTCAACATAACTAGGCAGGTAGGTAGGTCTGGCACTTCCGAAACATGGGTAAGTGGACCACTTACAAGTTGGTAATATTTACACTTGTTTGTACAGCACACAAATGATAAAGGCATTGTCATCTGCTTAGAGGCATCTAACCATGTAAAACTGCACAATACTAGCATTCCAAGCAAGTTTGGAATTAGGGCCAGAATTGTCGTTTTAGGCAGGCTCAGTATAATGGCCAGAGTTGCCTTTGGTCAAAATTTATGAGGGAGGCTCAGTATTATGGCCAGGATTCTCTTTCAAGACAGGCTCGGAAATCGGGCCACAGTTATCGTGCGAAGCACCCATGGAATGATGGCAGGAGTGGCCTGTTCATTATGAAAAATGGAGAATGTCGTTTAACTTGCATGTGCAGTATAAACTTTTCGAATTACTGACTAACAACTGATTCATAAGGGTCTCAAAGATACATTCTATGCAGTTCCCATTACAGGGATCATCGGAGACATTTGAAATGATCAAAAAGGCAATGATAACTGTAATAATAACAGTAAAACATTGCAAAATGGGATAAACTATTTACCCAGGTTATTTACCAAATTAATAAAAGCGGTGTTTGGACTCAGAGTTCAAAAACACTTGTTATGTCTTGGCTGGAGGATATTCTAACGCTGTATTTGTTAAAATCACCTTTCAACCTCAAACTATTTTTGAGAAATTGGGCTCATCCATCCAGTTAACTTTAAGTTGTTACCAAATAGACTTGTTGGTCATTGGGATTTACCTTTAACTACTAATTAGCCTATGACTCCACCCTGTGGCAAGAGATTGGAGTTAATAGGAACCTGTTATAAAGCCGACTTCTATTCATCAAGAGTATTGGCAATATAGTAGCTGTGATTCAGCTGTGCGAGTCGGGGAACTGATATTGTGCAAAGTAGCAACCTCTCAAATGCCATGTAGGTCATTGTTAACAGGCTTATGCTATTACCAGCTGAAGCTACCAAAGTCACAATGATGAACAAACAGTATGCAGCATTGCTCCAGTAGTTTGGTCAGTCGAATTTCAGTTATTTTACAAACTGATGCTAAGGGCTCTAAGGTGGAAAATTGCGAATGTCATCTCTAGTTTGGAGGTGGAGGAGATTTGCATGAGTTGCCAATTCTTCAGTTATTGGTATCAACCAGCTATAGACACTAGATGCATCCCATGGGTAAAGGGCTATTGAGCGAATATACATAATCTACATGCTCAACTTCAAGTTGATACACTACGGTGGTGGCATATGTTAGTCACATGGCAATCAAGTAAAAGTATCCTGTAATAATTTACCTAATCTCCTTGGCCACTGGTGTATCATCAAGTTCAGATCGATGACAACACAGAATAGGTGTTGGATCACAAAGTATTTATGAAAGTATGGTTCAATGAAACACCGAATATCGACATCTTGGTTTCATGCTTATTCACGGATTGCAAAAATATGTGGCATAACAGTGTTGAGAGATACATTCTCGCTACAAGAAGGAGGAATGTTCTTTTATGTCTTCCTCCATTTTGCCTCATCAGTCGGGTCTTGAAATAAAGCCAGCAAGATCTCGCTTTCGTTTTCGTACTGTCTGACTGGCTATGCAGCCATGATTTCCGCTTCCATCAGGCATAATAATACAAACATATACGGTTATTCTAAAAAACGAAAACTTTGCTGGGTCAAACTGTGGTTCGGGAAACCAGCCTCTGCATGACAAAATCAATTTATTGACTTTCAGATTCTGAATAGACTGCCCTACGGCTGAGGCTGTCACATCAATCCATGTATGTGCTCACTGCAGAGTGCAGCGATAGCATCAAAAAGCAGTACATTTCCTATTCAGGAGGTGGGAAGCGGTTTTGTTTAATGTTAATGTTACATTTAATACGGTACAGATTACTGACGTCTTCCAGTTCATTCTTAAATGGTCTTCTGACAATAATTGAGTATAGGGCCATTAACTGTGCCAAAGGTGCCTTCCCATCATATTAGCTGCAGCAAACAGGACCCACTCTGTCGGGTTTCAACCCTGGATATCGAGTTTGTAAACTATATCTTTAACACAAGTTCTCCCAGTACAAGTCTAGGCAGTATGGGATATTGACATTGTGTTAACAATACTTCACCAGGGGCCAGCTACTTCCTTAGTCATGACACTAGTATCAGCACAACGAGTGCAGACATTGCAAAAGCTGCGGCTAGATAGGATGGAAGTGGCTGCAGATGCCATTACGTTTTACATTTCTGGTCTACACAAGCAGAGCAGACCAGGGGTGACAAGGTTTAAGATCATATTTCGGCATACCCCACGGACTCACGTCTATGTGTGAGGGCACGCTTGCTATATTATATCAAGGCCACCAGAATCCTCAGAGGTGTGGAATCAGCATTGTTTATTAGCCACAAACAACCACACAAGAAAAAGTCGGTTCAGACTATTTCAAGGTGGCTGAAGCAGGTTCTGGTTTATACAGGTATTAACACTGACAATGTTACATCTCATTCCACCAGGGCGGCATCAACGTCAGCGGCCAGGGCAATGGACGTTCCCATCGACCATATCCTCGTGGCAACAGGATGGTCAAGTGAATTGATTCTCAATTTTTTTTTTACCATAGGCCGATTGCCGACCCGGGGCTATTTGCCTATTCTGTTTCGGGTCCACTTTAGCCTCCCCTGAGATAGAGGGGTCGCTATTGATTTTCTTTATTAACGTAAACCATTAATAAGTTTAAATCAATGTCATGTGTAATGCATTGTTGATTATTCACTCATCCTGAGTCAATCGATGCAGTGAGATGCCGGGATTTGAATCTACGGCATGAAATCACAGAGCTTTGAACTCTTCACGGAATCACTCACGTGACTCCGAAATAAAATAGTAAGATTAAACGAGCTTACCAGTTTGAAGTTTGATCTTTATTTTATGAGGAGTTACGTTGGTGATTACGTGCCCTCCACTCCCAACCCTCTCTCACAAAGGTCATCTGGTAGTTCTCAAGTTTCTGATCTTACTATGTTACTTCAATTACTGTTACCTGTGATTTTATACCGCTGCTTTGAAGATTGATGCGCATGCGGACTGGCGGGGCTTCTTCACGTAATCACCAACGTAACTCCTCATAAAATAAAGATCAAACTTCAAACTGGTAAGTTCTCGTTTAATCTTACTATTATACAGGTAAATAATTAATTTGTTTTAATAATTTCCATTGCACTTATAACTTTTTATGTGAACCACAGAACAAATGTAGGTCATATATGACACGGTGGCACAGTGGTCGAGTTGTTGCCTTACAGAGCTTGCAGCGCCGGAGATCCGGGTTTGAGCCCAACTATGGAGATACGGCTGTCGGTACGCAGTTTGTACGTTCACCCTGTGACCATGTTTCTAGTGACTAGGTTTCTCCGAGACTCTCCAAATTGTGGCTTATTGATTCTGAAATCACAATAATTACTGGCTACCTGTCCAAAGTTAACGTAAACAAATTCTTGTATACAATTCAAACATTCCTGAAATAATTGAGCAACTTTTCACTTTAACCAAAGAATACTTACTCTCGAATTGCTATTTTGTCAGAGTGTCGGGAAGAAACTGAAGACATGCTCTGAGACATCTGAAAAATCAAAGTCAAACAATTACCACAAGAAAACTTCACAAAATGTATACAATAAACTAGTAATAGAACACAATGCTTGGTAACAAAGCACAAATATAGTAAATGCTTTCCCAAATTTGATCAGCAGATTTGTGTTGGTAGCTGCTGTCAGAAAATATACAGATCATGAAAATAAACCATGCAGAAAAGCTAACCCACAATTGAGCCGATTAAAAGTAATTTGTAGAAAACTTGAGGAAAAGCCCTTCAGGGACTGAGCTCCCAGGGCATACTGATATGTTTGTTAGTAAATCAACTGGATGCTGTGCCCAACATTCAAAGCTTCATTAAATAATTCTCCAGAGGCCCTTGAATTGCAACATTCTTACTAATAGGTATAACACTGGTACTGAATGATTAGAAAAATAATAAATGAATATATTAAAACTCTACAAATTATAATGCATGCTGCAAAGTACATGTTTAAATAAATAATAAAATGATCAAATCCTATATTCCGCATGTTCAAAATTCATTCCACATTTAATTATACTCTCAAATTTATTTGGTCCTTATTTCACTATCATCTAGGTCAGATTTTCTCACATTTCTGCAGTTATTTTTGTGTAGTCAGATTTGTTTATGGGATCGTTTTTACACTATTGGGAATTCTGAGTAAAATAGCATGAAGAAAACTGGTAGTGGAAAAGTAATGAAGAGGGAGGAAAACCAATGCTTCCAGAGTCTATTTCTCATATTTTTTGGATAGGGCATAACTATTTCACAGGATCTCTCATCAACCAAGTCCCAAGATCCATTTTAGAATCAATTGTCTTGACCAGGAACGTGTGGCACAAACATTAGAGCTAGTGATCAAGGATAAACTAGGTTTGAGCATAATTTAGCAGTTATTAGAATTTTGGACCAATTGTATGTGTATCGCTTATTTGCTGAACGAAGAGACATGGATAAATATATTTGGACAGCTTATCGATAGGGTAGAAGCAACTCCTAAACAAATCACTTCACAGTTCAAACCAAGGGAAATAAAGAAAGATATTGGGCTAAAGCTCTTTACTAACTTCTTGTATTTCTCCAAGCAGGTACACCAAGTTCAAAATTCCTATGCAAATGTTAAAAGTCCTGTTCCTATTGGCAGCTATTCACTGGTGATTTTCATATGGTGCTCTAACTACAGGTCCTTGAACAATGATGTGTAGCAAAAATTGAAATAAAATTATAAAATTATGTGAGGCAGTTGGAATTGAGAAAACTAGGACCTAATCAACTTCTGGATGATAGACTGATGATGCAACACAAAAATGCCAGAGGAATATTGTCCATAAACAAATTTCAAGTCTGACATGAACATTGTACGAAACTGTCACAAATTAATGAAGTCAAACATGATCAATTTTTGCCAGAACTTCCAAGTATGGCTTTCTTATTGTTACAACAACAATTGGAATTGTTACAAAATGGGAGTTAAATCAAAATCTGAGATGCTCTAATAACAGACAAAAATCTTTATAAATAACATTTCATGCTTTTTTTAAATACTTTAAATTCACGCCATGATAAATTTGAACACTTATTTAACAAATTCCATTATTTGAGAAGTAAAACAAATTACAAACATTGCCACAAGCATTATGATGTGTTGAACAAAATCATAAAGACCATGAAATTTAAAATAAAAACACTGCTGGCAACAGATTCTAATTATACGATAGAGTAACAAGTCTAGAGTTTTTTTCTTTTTATGAGGAAACATTCACGTGTTAAGGTAAAAATCACTACTCATCATAGGAAATAAGAAAATCGGGCATTCTAAACAAAATTAACACTTAAACCAAAATGCAGGTGAGTAAAATGTAAATATTATGCGGAACAACACTACAAACATGCCATGTCCTTAAATGAACCAACTGGAACATCAACCATGGATTCCAGAGAAAATGCTTCAAAAGTATTCCCCACAGCCAGTGTTCCAAAAGAAGGCAGCACAAAAATAACAAACATATGCAGGAGCAAAATAATGCTTGAAGAATGCATGCATGCCATAATTACATTGCAAAATCACTGCCTAATAAGAATATTCATGGTGAGAAATAGAAATTTGTATTACCAGAAAGAATTTATATAATTATGTCCAAGTAATTCTGTAGAAATCATCATATACTCATCCATAAAATATTTTTTCCAGTCAAGAAGACACAGTTATGTGGTAATATTCTATGTCATTACTAGCTCAGAATAAACTAGGGAAAAAAATGGCTAATAACATTAAGAACACTGCACTAAAGAAGGGAAGTTAAGGCCTTTGAGTTACATCGTTATGTTATTTTTCTTTGGTCCTAAAAATGAAATCACACAAACTACCAGTTGAGTACAACAACACAAAATGATCTGGTTTCTTTGCTCTAAGCTCTTTTCATAACAAGTAGAATAGCAATATCAAAATAATTAACTTAATGTTAAATACATTCTGTAGCATTCAGTATTTTATTATGTCAATAGACATTGGTTTGGAACTTCACATTCAGCAAGAGCCATGTGGATGACATTAACCTATTTCTTTTAATACTGTACAACTTCCAAAATAAAGTTTCTTTACAATTTTAAAACATAACAATCTTCTCCACATATGCAACAGTGGCTTGGAGCCAAATTATTAAGAGGATAACAGAAACATTCTAAATAAACATTTAATAACTGCAAGCTTCCCATACTCCCTCAAAACTGGAACCATGCACATTTAGGATAGTCAAGAATAATATTCTCTGCAAAATTTCTTTGCAATATGTTTCACTTATTTTTTTTAAAAAATTACTCAAAACAATACAAGAATAATATTTTACAATTTTCCTATTTTATAGTTGCTACATCTTAATATAACCCAGCATTGTCTAAAACTGGATAATGCTGGTATATTTTGCACCAATTCCTTTATCCTCTCCAAGCTTTGATAAGAGCTTGAGAATTAAAAATGCTTACTATAGGATATATTCCAGAATTATTCTGACAGCAATACATTGGACCAATTAAAAGTTTATTTGCTTTGTGGCCCAAACAGAATACATACCAATCTTTGATTTAATCGTTTATTCTCCTCTTCTTTCATTTGTAAAGTCTACGAGCAAGCAAAATAAATTTAATTTTTAAATTTGTAGCACTTTTAAAATGCAAAACGAATTGTTATTCAACTGGCTGCCAAGAGAAAAAAGTACTTGAGTGAATAGATAAAAGGTCACCAAGTAGAAGCAAAAGTTTTAGACCAAGATAAATATATTAAATTATATTTATTAGCAGTTTTTCGTTTTCATCCCTTCACTATCTGCGAAAGCAGCACCATTTGTTGAAGCATTATGACATTGATGAGCTTTTCCTTTGACAATTTAAAGCCATTTACATTCCTCAAATATACTTAATATATTTCTCAAATCGGAGATCATTCACAGAACAAAATTAATGCACTTTTCAATGCAATTCTGCACTTAATTCATTCATACATTGGAAACTTTATTTCAAAGTAAATTTCTAGGTTAATGATAAGCAACAGGACCTTCAGAAAAATGTAATGCAAACTCTCAGATTGTTGAAAAGGAAAATGTTTGGTGAAATAGGAAAATACAATATATTTTAAAATGAGGGATTAATAATTATGGCAACAAAAATATGGAAAGAATAGCATGCACAAAACATGTTGTGACAAAATATTCCTGGAAAATCTAACAGGCAAAGTAATAAAAATATAAATACTGATCGGAGAAATCACACAGTTTGAGAAGATAGCATTGTCTTTCAGCAAAGAGTAGCTGAATTGTACCACTTAGAAAAAACTGCAAAATTCCTAATGTTTGATGACTTCAGATAGTAACCATTGAAGTGAAAGCAAAACAAGATAAATAACACAAAGCTTATCTTTTGTACACCATGAGCATTCTTAGGCACTTTACAGCCAAAAAATAATTTATGAAGTGTAATACATGAAAGTTCAAGATGACTATCACATTACCATTTATTTAGAGATCAATATTGGTTAAACCTTCCTAATATACGAGGTAGGTTCTTCTGAACAACTATTTTGATTCAGATTAACATTAGTTCAGTCAAATACACCAAGGTACAGTGAAATACCTTAATCTCAGAGCACGGAAAATAGATAATATATACAATAATAAATAGCAGTGAGGAAGAAGTTGTGCTTAATTTGAACGTCCAGGTATTCAAACTCCTGTAACACCCCCGAATGTTAGAAAGGAGAAAAAAGATAGATTCCAAAAAGGAGACACAATATGCATGGTAAGATAAATTGAAGCATGACTGTGTTAACTTTGTTACAATTAGAACTACTGCAATTAGTTTTCCCATCATATTCGCCACATGCTTTATATAGATCAGATGATATATTCAGTGAAACATGTGGCAATGTCTCCTTTATAATATGAACATTCTTGCCTGTTCAAGAACACAAAACAAAGATTAAAATATTCCAGTGACAATGTAGGGGCAGGAAGAGAAAAATAATTTAACCAAACCAGTTAATAATGAATGGAGACTTTTTAAAAAAGTATATGGAACGACTGGTGTTTGCAGTATTTGGTATAACATGAATATATACAGTGCAACAAACCAATGGCACGATAATAAGAAAACCCCCTACAGAACCCCTCAAATGAGCCATACGAAGTGAAAGCAAATGGAGTTCAGGTGCTTTTCTGTAAACAATGAATCGGAGTCAGTTTCATTTGCAAAAGTTTGAACTGCTCATTAACTACAAAAATCAAATCATAGCAAAATAGTGTCTAGTTACTTGATCAGAAAGAAAATCGCAAAAGGGTAAAATTGCTTGTTGATAGAATTTTAATTTTTAAAACAGACAATAGTTTCACAGAACATTTGCAGTTAGCTAATAATATAAAAGAGGATAGCAAGAGTTTTTTTGTTATATAAAGCGTTAGAAAGAGGCAAGAGTGGATGTTGGACCGCTGGAAAATGATGCTGGAGAAGTGATAATGGAGAAAAAAGAAATGGCAGAGTTGAATAACATTTTTGCATCAGTCTTCACAGTGGAAGACACCAGCAATGTGCCTGAAATTCAAGAGAGTCAGGGGGTGGAAGTTAGTTGAGTGGCTATTACTAAGGAGAAGGTGCTTGGGAAGCTGAAAGGCCTGAAAGTGGATGTCACCTGGACCGGGGTGGACTGCACGCTAGGGTTCTGAAAGAGGTGGCTTTAGAGATTGTGGAGGCATTAATAGTGATATTTCAAGAATCACTCATCAGAAGTAGTTCCAGATGATTGGAAAATTGATAATATTACCCCGCTGTACAAGAAGGGAGCAAAGTAAAATAGTGGGAATTATAGGCCGGTTAGTCTGCCTTCAGTGGTTGGAAGGATTTTGGAGTCCATTACAAAGGATGAGGTTACGGAGTACTTGATAAAATAGTTTGAAGTCAGCATGGATTTGTGAAGGGGAGATCTTACCTGACAAATCTGTTGGAATTCTTTAAAAAAATAGTAAAAATGACAAAGGAGAGTCAGTGGATGTTGTTTACCGAGATTTTCAGAAAGCCTTTGATAAGGTGCCACACGTGAGGCTGCGAAGGAAGATGAGAGCCCATGGTATCAAAGGGCAGATACTAGCATGGATAGCAGGTTGGCTGGATGGCAGAAGGCAAAGAGTGGCTATAAAGGGGGCTATTTCTGGTTGGCTACCTTTGACTAGTGGAGTTCCGCAGCGGTCGCTACTCTTCACATTGTATATTATTGATTTGGATGTGGGGACTGAAGGCTTTGTGGCCAAGTTTGCAGATGTTATGATGGAAGGGCAGGTAGTGCAGAGAAAGCAGGGAATCTGCAGAAGAACAGGTTGAGAGAGTGGGAATAGAAGTGGCAGATGGAATATAGCGTAGCAAAGTGTGGAGTCATGCATTTTGGTAGTAGGAATAAAGGCGTAGATTATCTGCAAAAAGGCAAACGCAATGCTAGCATTTATCTCAAGAGGGCTAAATGCAAAAACAGGAATGTAATGCTGAGGCTCTATAAGACGCTGGTCAGGCCACATTTGGAGTATTGTGAGCAATGTTGGGCACCATATCTGAGGAAGGATGTGCTGGCCCTGGAGAGGGCCCAGAGGAGGTTTACAAGAATGATCCCAGGAATTAGTAGGTTAACTTATGATGAGCATTTGACAGCACTGGGCTTACACTCACTGGAGTTTAGAAGAACGAAGGGGGAACTCATTGAAACGTACCGAATAGTGAAAGGCCTGGATAGAGTGGATGTGGAGAGGATGCTTCCACTAGTGGGAGAGTCTAGGGCTAGAGGTCATAGCCTCAGAATGAAAGGATGTTCTTTAGGAAGGAGATGAGAAGAAATCTATTTAGTCAGAGGGTCATGAATCTGTGGAATTCTTTGCCAAGTCAATGGATATTTTTTAAAGCACAAATAGATAGATTCTTGATTAGTACAGGTGTCAGGGGTTATGGGCAGAAAGCAGGAGAACGGGGTTAGGAGGGAGAGATAGATCAGCCATGATTGAATGGCAGAGTAGACTTGATGGGCCAAATGGCCTAATTCTGCTCCTATTACTTATGACCTTTTGAACATTAACTTCAGAAATCCTTACATTAACTTCTCCATCCTAGGGAGCCTTTTGAACTTAATTTTATTTGAATTATTAAATAAGTGTAAACAGCAAAGTTTGGAGCCACGAACCGATTCACAACATTGCTTCACATAGATGTGATGAAATGCCCAGTGCCACTTGTGGCAACGTATCCTTGAACAGGCAAGAATTTTCTTTATATCATAACAAAGAATACCACAACACAAAGATCAACATATTTCAGTGACAAGAACTAGCAAGAACAAGGAACCGATTGTTGACTTCAGGGAGGGAAAATCAAGTGGCATGGTCACCTTGCCTGGTCCATCATGGGAATCTACTTCCCCACCAACGGGATCTATAGAAATTGCAGCTAATATAATCATCGACCCACACCACCCTGGCCACGCTCTTATCTCACTGCTACTATCAGGAAGCTGGTACAGGAGCCCACGTAGCATTACCTCTATGTTCAAGAGCTTCTTCTCATCAACCATCACACTTTTTAATGGAACAGAAGTGGCGCAAAACATTCTGCACATATGAATACAGCAAAAAGTAATGCTAGGTTAGAAATAACAGTAATAGGACAAGAGTTACTTCTTATTTTCATATTCGGGAGCACAATTGGCATGCAAGAGGAAACCAGAGCACCTCGTGGAAACCCACAAGTTCATAAGAGCAAATTGCAAATTCCAAACGAACAGCAACAGAGGGCAAAAAATGAATTTGTGGCTGCTGGAGATGAAACACATCTGCATTACACAAGCAGACTCTGCCGCTCTTCAAACACAGATATTAAAACTTAAGAGAGAGGTAACCTATCAATATTAATATTACATCTTAAAGACACAAAAAAACTGCAGATGGTGGAATCTCGAGCAAAAAATAAAATAAAAATCAACTGCTGGAAGAACTCAGCAAGTCAAGCAGCATCTGCGGAGGTAGAGTGATGGACGACATTTCAGGTCGAGATCGTCCATGGCTACTTAAGTACACATGTTCAAGCTGTGAGATACTGAGACTGAAAATACTACAACATGGGTTTATAGCCTTGAATAACAACAAATTTGACATGCTGAATAAATCACAATTGCTTGTTCGTAGAAAAAAATGCCACAGCGTAAAGGTTTTTCCATTACCAAGAATTTCTTTCAGATCATGTTTCACTGTGACAAAATGATGTAGTGAATTTACTAATCTTAACTTACACTTTGTAAATATTTTATTGCTTACAACAAAATTGTTGCAACATTGAAGAATTAAAAAATCAAAGAGGTAGAGTCACATTGAACACTATAAAAAGCCTTGCTGTTATGAGTCTTGTGAACAATCCAATTACATTATCTTTCAGTTTCACAGAAACTAGTCAGGTTTCCCCAAGTGTACCATCCACAACTGACCCATTAAAATGTTCCCGAATTATTTTAGGAGAACATTTGCATACATATCCACACACCACCCTTCAAGAATCACTCCACATTATTCTAATGGCAACCTCGCAGCTTTTTCCTATGTTTTATTTTTAATAAAATATCATCTATTGATTTCTTGTTTCATTTGTGCAGGTAAGCCATACATCCAACCCAACAGCTTTTCCGTGTAGCAGTTGGAAAAGGAATAAACATACGTGTTTTCCGTGAAGGTCAGAGAGAAGCAGCAGCCAGAAGCAGCGAGAGCTAGTATTGGCCGGAAATAGGCGAGTCAGAGGGAAAGAAGATTTAAAAAGAGCGTCAAAGGCCCAGGTTCGAGTAATTTACAAATTAGCCCAAAGTAGTTGATTAGGTAACAGATAAAGAAGTGCAGCTGTAGTGGAGCGGCCTTGTTGAGGTGAAGGTGAGTAAAGTGTAAGAGTCTTCAGCGAGGAGGCTACACTTGATCGAAATTTGTGATTTTTGTCCACTGAAGAAATGGCAGGCAAGTTGATGCAGTGCATTTCCTGCAGGATGCGGGAAGTCAGGGACACCGCTGGAGCTTCTGGAAACTCTATCTGCAGAAATTGGGTCCAGGTGCAGCTCCTGAATTAATGTGTTGGGGAACTGGAGAAGCAGCTGGATGACCTCAGTGTCATCTGGGAAAACGAGTGTTTCCTGGACAGGACCTGCAGTGAGGTTGTCATGCCAAGGATGCAGGAAGAGCAAAGGTAGGTGACTGTGAGAAAGGGGAGTAAATGTGGAGTGCAAGAGACCCCGGTGGCTGTGCCTAATGAAAACAGGAACACCCACTTGGGAGCTGTCGGGGCAGACGGTGCTTCCAGTCAGGGACACCGGCAGACAGGTCGGTGGCTCCAATCCTAACGATGGGACTCGACTGGCGAGACCCACGTCGGGCAGAGCCATAGTGGTGGGTGACTCCACTGTTCGAGGTGCGGACAGGAGATTCTGTGGCGGCAGGCGAGATTCGAGGATGGTCTGTTGCCTCTCTGGTGCCAAGGATCAAGATGTCACGGACCGACCAGAAGACCTGGTGAACAACCGGAAGTTGTTATGGAAGTGGGCACAAACGATGTAGGGAAGAAGAGGAAGGAGGTTCTGCAACGTGAATTTAGAGAGTTAGGAAAACTGAAAAGCAGGACTTCAAGGGTGGTTATCTCTGGATTGTTTCCTGTACCTCGTGCTAGTGAGGGTAGGAACAGGGAGATAGGGGATCTGAATGTGTGGCTGGAGGGCTGTTGCAGGGAGCGGGGATTTAGATTTACAGACCACTGGGATCTCTTCTGGGTTAGGGGTGACCTGTACAAAAGGGACGGGTTACACCTGAACAGGAGGGCGAACAATGTTCTTGCAGGCAGGTTTGCTAGTTCCACACGTGTTGGTTTAAACTAAATATTGGGGGGGAGGGGTTGACAAATTGGGGGTGTAAAGACGGAGTTAAAGGGGAAGTGAGTACAGGAAAAGACTCCCAAATTAATGGTAAGGAAAGTTCGAGAAACATAGAAAATAGGTGCAGGAGTAGGCCATTCGGCCCTTCTAGCCTGCACCGCCATTCAATATGATCATGGCTGATCATCCAACTCAGTATCCTGTACCTGCCTTCTCTCCATACCCCCTGATCCCTTTAGCCACAAGGGCCACATCTAACTCCCTCTTAAATATAGCCTATGAACTGGCCTCAACTACCTTCTGTGGCAGAGAATTCCAGAGATTCACCACTCTCTGTGTGAAAAATGTTTTTCTCATCTCGGTCCTAAAAGATTTCCTCCTTGTCCTTAAACTGTGACCCCTTGTTATCTTTATCGGCATTTATTGGACTTTATCTTGCAATACATATGATACATACAGTGGCTGCAAAAGTTTTCATACCCCTTGAACTTTTCCACATTTTGCCACGTTACAACCACAAACGTAAATGTATTTTATTGGGATTTTATGTGATAGACCAACACAAAGTGGTGCATAATTGTGAAGTGGAAGGAAAATGATACATGGTTTTCAAATATTTTTACAAATAAAAAACTGAAAAGTGTGGCTTGCAAAAGTATTCAGCCCCCTTTACTCTGATACCCCTAAATAAAATCCAGTGCAACCAATTGCCTTCAGAAGTCACCTAATTAGTAAATAGAGTCCACTTGTGTGTAATCTAATCTCAGTATAAATACAGCTGTTCTGTGAAGGCCTCAGAGGTTTGTTAGAGAACATTAGCGAACAAACAGCATCATGAAGCCCAAGGAACACACCAGACAGGTCAGGGATAAAGTTGTGGAGAAGTTTAAAGCAGGGTTAGGTTATAAAAAAATATCCCAAGCTTTGAACATCTCACGGAGCATCATCATCATCATCCGAAAATGGAAAGAGTATGGCACAACTGCAAACCTACCAAGACATGGCCGTCCACCTAAACTGACAGGCCGGGCAAGGAGAGCATTGATCAGAGAAGCAGCCAAGAGGCGCATGGTAACTCTGGAGGAGCTGCAGAGATCCACAGCTCAGGTGGAAGAATCTGTCCACAGGACAACTATTAGTCGTGCACTCCACAAATCGGGCCTTTATGGAAGAGTGGCAAGAAGAAAGCCATTGTTGAAAAAAAAAACATAAGAAGTCCCGTTTGCAGTTTGCCACAAGCCATGTGGGGGACACAGCAAACATGTGGAGGAAGGTGCTCTGGTCAGATGAGACCAAAATTAAAGTTTTTGGCCTAAATGCAAAACGCTATGTGTGGCGGAAAACTAACACTGCACATCACCCTGAACACACCATCCCCACTGTGAAACATGGTGGTGGCAGCACCATGCTGTGGGGATGCTTTTCTTCAGCAGGGACAGGGAAGCTGGTCAGAGTTGATGGGAAGATGGATGGAGCCAAATACAGGGCAATCTTGGAAGAAAACCTGTTAGAGTCTGCAAAAGACTTGAGACTGGGGCAGAGGTTCACCTTCCAGCAGGACAACGACCCTAAACATACAGCCAGAGCTACAATGGAATGGTTTAGATCAAAGCATATTCATGTGTTAGAATGGCCCAGTCAAAGTCCAGACTTAAATCCAATTGAGAATCTCTGGCAAGACTTGAAAATTGCTGTTCACAGGCGCTCTCCATCCAATCTGACTGAGCTTGAGCTATTTTGTAAAGAAGAATGGGCAAACATTTCAGTCTCTAGATGTGCAAAGCTGGTAGAGACATACCCCAAAAGACTTGCAGCTGTAATTGCAGCGAAAGGTGGTTCTACAAAGTATTGACTCAGGGGGGCTGAATACTTTTGCACGCCACACTTTTCAGTTTTTCATTTGTAAAAAAATTTGAAAACCATGTATCATTTTCCTTCCACTTCACAATTATGCACCACTTTGTGTTGGTCTATCACATAAAATCCCAATATAATACATTTACGTTTGTGGTTGTAACGTGACAAAATGTGGAAAAGTTCAAGGGGTATGAAAACCTTTGCAAGCCACTGTATGTGACCCTGTGAGAAGGGATAAGAGAGAAAGATCAGGGCCAATAATGACCGGTGTGAGAGGGGAGGTGAATACTGAAGTTAAAGTGTTGTATATGAATACGCGAAGTATAAGAAATAAAGTGGATGAGCTTGAGGCTCAGTTAGAAATTGGCAAGTATGATGTTGTGGGAATTACAGAGACATGACTGCAAGAGGACCACGGCTGGGAACTGAATATTGCGGGGTATATGTCCTATTGAAAAGACAGACAGGTGGGCAGCGGGGGTGGGGTAACCCTGTTGGCAAGGAATGAAATTCAGTCCCTTGCGAAGGGTGACATAGAATCAGGAGATGTAGAGTAAGAATGGACAGAACTGAGGAATTGTAAGGGTAAAAAGACCCTCATGGTAGTTATCTACAGGCCCCCCAAAAGTAGCCTTGATATAGGGTGCAAGTTGAATCAAGAGTTAAAATTGGCATGTTGTAAAGGGAATGCCACGGTGATTATGGGAGACTTCAACATCCAGGTAGACTGGGAAAATCAATTGGTACTGGATCCCAAGAAAGGGAGTTTGTGGAGTGCCTCCAAGATGGATTCTTCGAGCAGCTTGTACTGGAGCCTATCATGGAGCAGGCAATTCTGGATTTAGTATTGTGTAATGAACTGGATTTGATCAGGGTACTTTGATCCGGAAGTGGCGGCGCTGCCCAAGCAGCTGCGGCTCACCTGCAGTCTGTCGTTCTTTTTCTTTTTTTTTGTTTTCTTTTGTCTTCGTGGACGTATGTTTCAGTTTATTTTTAGTTGTGTATGTGTGGGGGGAGGGGGAAACTTGTTTTAGTCTCTTCCTTCGGGGGGATGAGACCTTTCCTTTGTCGTATTTTCGTCTCCGTTTGCGCTGAGGCCTATTGGCGGAGCTGGCGGCCTCCAACTGGGGACTACCTCGAGGCGCCGGAGGCAGAGCCAGGACTCACCATCGCGAAGCTGGCCGACTTCGGCGCTGCGGCGGCGGACCGACTTCGGAGCCTCAGAGGCTTCGGCCGCGGGCCCAGTGGACGACAACATCGGGAGCTCGCAGGTCCCAGGTTGGTAACCGATTCTCCGGAGCTCCCACAACAGCTTCGTCCGCTGGACTGGAGGGTGGCAGCTTCGTCCACGGAGCCGCGGAGTTTGAACCGGCCCGTTCGCGGAGCTCGGATTCGACCGCGGGACTTACCATCACCCGGCGGGGGGCCCAACATCGAAAGCCTGGATCGCCTCAATGCAGAGGGAGAACAAGGAAGAGACAAGGACTTTAAAACTTTTGCCTTCCATCACAGTGAGGAGGTGCCTGGTAGACTCACTGTGGTG
Organism: Malacoraja senta; assembly: GCA_038087875.1. Lineage (NCBI taxonomy): Eukaryota > Metazoa > Chordata > Chondrichthyes > Rajiformes > Rajidae > Malacoraja > Malacoraja senta. The sequence continues at coordinate 63,928,723 of CM075977.1, read as the reverse complement.
GATGTTAAACTGTGTTCATTGTGTGTTCTGTTATCATATTCTCTGTCATGACTGCAAGGTACGTAATTTCGTTCAAACTAAAAGTTTGAATGACAATAAAGGATACTTTACTTTATACTTCAAGGTAAAGCAGCCATTAGGAGGTAGTGACCATAATATGATAAGTTTTAATCTACAACTTGAGAGGGCGAAGGGAAAATCGGAAGTGTTAGTATTACAGCTGAGCAAAGGGGACTGTGGAGGCATGAGGGAGCAGCTGGCCAAAGTTGACTGGAAAGAGACCATAGCAGGGATGACAGTGGAACAACAATGGCAGGTATTTCTGGGAATAATACAGAAGGTGCAGGATCAGTTCATTCCAAAGAGGAAGAAAGATTCTAAGGGGAGTAAGATGCGACCATAGCTGACAAGGGAAGTCAAGGACAGTATAAAAATAAAAGAGAAGTATAACATAGCAAAGATGAACAGGAAGCCAGAGGATTGGGAAATTTTTAAAGAGCAAAAGAATAAAACTAAAATGGCAATACGGAGAGAAAAGTTGAGGAACGAAGGTAAGCTAGCCAAGAATATAAAGGAGGATAGTAAAAGCTTCTTTAGGTATCCTTCAATTTTTCCAGCATCTGCAGTTCTTTCTTAAACGTGTTCACCGAAGTACGTGGCCGTGCCGGCAGCTTTGCGCATGATGCGGTACAGCCAGAGCTCGGTCATGCTCAGGGCGCCCGGCTGCTGTTCAGGGTGCACGGCCACTGCTCGGGGCACTCGGCTGCTGCTCTGGGAGCTCGGCCGCTGCTGCTCTGGGCACCCGGCCGCTGCACGGGGCGCACGTCGGGCCGGATGATTACATGAAAACATCTGCCTGCGGGCCAGATGATTTCGGGTTACGGGCCACATTCGGCCCGGGGGGCGTAGGTTGCAGAACCCTGACCTAGGGTGTCGGAGGAACTCATGGAAATCCACATTAGGCAGGAAATGGTGTTGGGTAGACTGATGGGACTGAAGGCTGATAAATCCCCTGATGGTCTGCATCCCAGGGTACTTAAGGAAGTGGCTCTAGAAATCGTTGACGCATTGGTGATCATTTTCCAATGTTCTATAGATTCAGGATCAGTTCCTGTGGATTGGAGGGTAGCTAATGTTATCCCACATTTGTAAGAAAGGAGGGAGAGAAAAAACAGGGAATTATAGGCCAGTTAGCCTGACATCGGTGGTGGGGAAGATGCTGGAGTCAATTATAAAAGATGAAATAACGGCACATTTGGATAGCAGTAACAGGATCGGTCTGAGTCAGCTTGGATTTATGAAGGGGAAATCATGCTTGACTAATCTTCTGTAACTAGGAAAATGGACAGGGGAAAGTCAGTGGATGTAGTGTACCTGGACTTTCAGAAAGCCTTTGATAAGGTCCCACATAGGAGATTAGTGGGCAAAATTAGAGCACATGGAATTGGGGGTAGGGTACTGACATGGATAGAAAATTGGTTGGCAGACAGGAAACAAAGAGTAGGGATTAACGGGTCCATTTCAGAATGGCAGGCAGTGACTAGCGGCGTACCGCAAGGCTCAGTGCTGGGACCGCAGCTATGTACAATATACATTGACTTCCGGGTTGAACAGCTGTGTGTGAGCGTAGCTCCCGATTTCTGTTCAAATCTACTTGTTTATCTTTGCTATATTTTTTAGATAACCCACTATTAAACACTATGAAGGACTCGAGGCAGTATTAAACATCTGAAACGTCAAATGAGCCGTCGAGCTAAAACCGGGGGAAAAGACAGTGAAATCTCAAGCAAGAATGCTGCAGCTTTGGCACCACTTTCGTTCAACACTCCTTGCTGATATGACACAAGCGGTTAACTCTGTCCTAAAAAGAGAACTTGAAGTGGCTTTGTCGCCGGTGAACACCAGTCTGGAGCAAGTTAAATCCTATTACGAAATGCATGATAAACGCATTCGCGAGGTTGAAGACGGCCTGAATGACCACAGTGACAGACTGGTGAGCGCCGAAGTCACCATAGCTACATTACAGAGTGAAAACGCACTCCTGAAAGTGAAGCTAGATGACCTCGAGAACCGGTCGCGGAGATCCAACCTAAGGGTGGTCGGTATTCCCGAAAAATTGGAAGGTTCGGACCCTGTTAAATTTATGACTGAGTTTTTTTGAAGAAGTGCTGGGGGCTAATTTCTTCCCAAGACCTCTTATGCTTTCGGGTGCCCACCGAATTGGACCTACACGAACGAACGTCCCGAATATCAAGCCATCTAAGCCAAGAGTGTTCCTGGTTCTCTTTCATTACTTCCAGGATAAACATCGCATCATCACCACACGGAGGCAGGAGCTGTCCTTCCGAGGGCACCGGGTGTTTTTTCATGAGGATTTCAGCGCAGAGCTGGGGAGAAAACGTGCAACTTTTAGCTAAATAAAATCCCTGCTCTACGAGAAAGGGGTTCGGTTTGGCCTCCTGTATCCTGCCCGGCTCCAGATCACTCATGAAGGTAAAAAGCACTACTTCAATACACCAGATACTGCCAAAAAGTTTTACTACTCCCGCTGGGGAGGTGACGGCCGTGAAGAACAATGACCTTTTAGGATATCCACGCGGTATTGGCACGGCCTCCTGCGGCGGTAAACTGTTAATCTGTTCATCTTTGTAAGATTTGTTCATTCTTCAGTTTAATTTGTGGAACTCGACTGAGCTGAACTGCAATGCTACAGAATTTGAGTAGTGAGTCGAGGACTTTTAGCCAGCGAAAATGTAAATGTCTATGATTACTCTCTGGGATACAATTTTTTTACTTCCTTCTTTCTTGTAATGTTTTGCTTGTCTGGGGTTATCTTTAGCCTATATATCTTAAAAGTAGAATAAACGACTGTACAACTTTCAAAGAAGGGAGCTACCCTCAATTGGATCTAAAATTTTAGTTAGGGAACACTTTGGAAGTTTTTTGTTTTGTAATGCCGGCGATCGTCCTCAGTTGGGGAAGAAGGTCTAGGTTTTTGGGGGTTAAAGTTTTTTTTTGTTATTGTAAGGGGATGAGGGAAAGGTTTTTGGGTAATGGCAGCTTATTCTTTGATTGTTACAAATGAACTTGACTATTTTTTTTCCTTCTCTTTTTTTCCCCATTGTGGGCTCTTACATGCAGCCTTCGCGTGGTTTTGGATGGTAGACCCTGTATGTATTTTTGAAAAATATATTTTGAAATATGGCTAATGGTGATATTGATGGAGGCTATCCTGTGAATGTAATGTAAAGGGGCTTAATGGTCCTGTTAAAAGAGCTAAAGTTTTTTCTCATCTAAAACTAAAAAACAGATATACTACTTTTACAAGAAACTCACTTAAGACTGCAAGATCATAATAGACTGCGCAAAACGTGGGTTAGTCAGATCTTTCACTCCAGATTTAATAGCAGGTTCAGGGGTGTGGCAATATTAATCAACAAAAGAATACAGTTCACACCGTCCGACGTAGTCAGTGACCCTAATGGCCGTTTATTATAGTTTCCGGGTGTCTTTTTCAAAAACCTGTCGTTTTAGTGAATGTTTATGCCCCTAATTGGGATGATGTTCACTTTGCAAATAAGGTTTTGTCATTAATACCCGATCTGAACAGGCACCAGCTAATCTTTTCGGGAGACCTGAACTGTGCTATTGATCCACTGCTTGATAGGTCTAGTTCTAAGGGGACACCTTCTGGTATGACAAAGACCTTCTCACTGTTTATGCAACAAAATGGTTATGTGGACCCCTGGAGATTCCTGAACCCAACGGCTAGACAATTCTCTTTTTTTTCTCATGTTCACCGTTCTTTTTCCAGAATAGACTATTTTTTTTATAGACAGCCCCTTCATTCCTATGGTTAAGAAAATTGAATACACTGCTATAGTAATATCAGATCACTCGCCTGTGATACTGGACCTAAGCTTTCCTTTAAACATTAGAGAACGACCTCTCTGGAAACTCAACCCCCTTTTGCTTTCCAATGAAAAATTTTGCAGTTTTGTATCGGCTAACATAGACACATTGTTCGAGATTAATAAAACTGAGTCCGTATCCTGGTCTTTAATTTGGAAACTTTAAAAGCATACTTAAGAGGTCAAATCATATCTTATACTTCATACGCCAATAAAGAACGCAAAAAGGAAATGCAAACCCTGTTACAATCCATCTTGGCTCTGGATAGGCAGTATTCTGAAGCACCCACCACCCAATTATATAAAAGCCGTGCTGATTTACAAATGCATCTATTTCACTTCTTCTTAAAAAAGACAAGGATCCGACTCAATGTGGATCATACCGCCCCATCTCACTTTTGAATGTAGATGTAAAAATTTTGGCTAAGGCGCTGGCTTGCCGTTTAGAATGCCAACTTTCCAAAATAATCTCAGAAGATCAAACAGGTTTCATTAAAAATCATCATTCCTTTTCTAATATTCGCCGACTGGCCAGTGTGGTCTATTCGCCCGGTGCTTCTCCGCGCCTAGAGGTTGTTATCTCTTTGGACGCGGAGAAGGCATTCGATCTAGTGGAGTGGCCATATTTGTTCAGAGTCTTGGAGAGATTAGGATTCGGCAAAAAATTTGTAGCCTGGGTTAAGCTATTATATCATTCACTCTTAGCATGTATACAGACAAATTATTTGCGATCTGATTATTTTCCATTAACACGCGGCACTCGTCAAGGCTGCCCTTTGCCTCCGCTTCTTTTTGCGATTGCAATTGTGCCTCTCTCTATTGCACTTAGGTCAACCAAGTTTATTCCAGGGCATTAGGAGAGGAAACAGGGAACATCGTGTGTCTCTAAATGCCGAAGACCCCCTTTTTTATGTGAGCGACCCTACAGCCAGTGACCCTGCAATTGTGTCCTTGTTAGATCAGTTTGGAACTTTCTCTGGCTATAAACTAAATCTCCAAAAAAGCGAATGCTTTCCCATTAACCTAGCCCTACAGATTCGACAGGAATCCCTGCCCTTTCCCATATCTCAAGAAGGTTTTGTATATCTAGGAATACACATTACCCGCTCTTTCACATCCATTTGCAGCTAACTATACGCCTCAAGTTAGCCAAATGAAGGCTGACTTTGAGAGATGGCGTAGTCTATGGATGGGAGAGTGCAGTCGGTGAAGATGACTGTACTTCCCAGATTTCTTTATTTGTTCCAATGTTTGCCGGTCTTCCTATCCAATTCATTTTTTAACTCAGTTAACCAATCTATAACCTCCTTTATATGGGGTAACAAGGTTCCAAGGGTCAATAAGTGCACTCTCCAAAGAGGTCGTGAAGTAGGTGGACTGGGCCTTCCTAGCTTTATTCATTATTACTGGGCATCCAATATCCAAAAGATATTATTCTGGCTCCACCGACCAGATACAGACTACTTGAGTCAGTCTTGTTATTCCTCGTCTCTCTAGGCTTTAGTATATTCCTCCCTGCCATTGAAACCCTCTCGATTTACATCCAACCCTGTCGTACTATCCACCATCAAATTTTTTAATCAATTTCGTTGCCATTTAAGTTTACATCAGCTTCAGTTTTGGGTCCCATTCACAGTAACCATTTATTCCCCCCCTCCACACTTGACTCAACCTTTAGACAGTGGGGTTTGAATGGTCTTATGTGCATTAAGGTATACACTAACAACATATTTGATAGTTTTGATAACCTACACAAAAAAACATGGCATCCCACATAATAATTTCTTTAAATATCTTCAGGTCCGTCACTTTGCCATGAAAAAATTTCCCTCTTTTCCTGATCTCCTGCCTGTCAGTGTTGGATAAACTCACGTTTACCTTTGCAAATAAAGGACTGATCTCTGTAGTATATTCTCAACTGATGTCTTTAGGAGATCAAAACCTGAACAAAGTTAAAGCTAGGTGGGAGGACGACCTTGGTATAGATCTGTCTGAGGAATGCTGCACAGAAGCACTGAAAAGAGTCCATTCCTTGTCATCATGTGCTAGATTGGGGCTTATACAATTTAAAGTTTTACGCAAGGTTCATTTAAGCAAAGCCAGGCTTGCTGTCATATATCCGGGGACAGACGCTGGCTGTGACAGGTGCTCTTTCTCTCCAGCCAATCTAGCTCGTGCATTCTGGTCTTGGCCCAAACTTGATAACTACTGGGCAGAGGTTTTTAAAACCATCAGTGAAGTCCTTGGATGACAGTGAGACCTTGCCCGCTTGTAGCTGTATTTGGTGTAGCAGATAAAACCTTGGGTTTAAATACAACCCAGTCTGATATCATTACATTTACATCACTTTTGGCCTGTAGGAGAATCTTGCTGGTCTGGAAATCTACCACTCCTCCATCTGCTGCTGCTTGGCTGGAAGACGTGATGGGGTTTGTAAGGCTAGAAAAGATTAAATTCACATTGAGGGGGGCTGTGAAAAAGTTTTATTTGAAATGGGAACCCTTTTTATCATACTTTGAGGGTCTAAAGGAACTACCTATTGACTGAAGGCACTTGACAGTAAGTGGGGAGCCGCCTTTATTCTGTTTTGTTACTTTATTATTGTTAAAATGTGCATTTGTATTTGTGATATATTTGTATTGTGAAAACATTAGCTGCCAAGGGGTGTTTAGGGAGGGTGGGTAAGGGTTATTTTATTTTATTTTGTTATTATATATAAAAAAACAAAATGGAGGGAAATGTAATGCAATACGTCAGATGTACTGTAATTTATTTTTCCTCCAATAAAAATAAAAATAAAAAAAAATAAAAAATAAAAAAAAATTAAAAACAAAAAAACACAATATACATTTAATGATTTAGATGAAGGGATTAAGAGTAACAATAGTAAATTTGCAGATGACACAAAGCTGGGTGGCAGTGTGAACTGTTAGGATGGTATGAGGATGCAGGGTGACTTGGACAGGTTGGGTGGGTGGGCAGATGCATGGCAGATGCAGTTTAACATGGATAAAAGTGAGGTTATCCACATTGGTGGCCAGAACAGGAAGGCAGATTATCTGAGTGGTGTCATGTTTGGAAAAGGGGAAGTACAACGAGATCTGGGGGGTCCTTGTTCATCAGTCACTGAAAGTAAGCATGCAGGCTCAGCAGGCAATGAAGAAAGCTAATGGCATGTTGGCCTTCATAACAAGAAGAGTTGAGTATAGGAGCAAAGAGGTCCTTCTGCAGTTGTACAGTGCCCTAGTGAGACCACATCTGGAGTATTGTGTGCAGTTTTGGTCTCCAAATTTGAGGAAGAACATTCTTGCTATTGAGGGAGTGCAGCGTATGTTCACAAGGTTAATTCCCGGGATGGCAGGACTGTCATATGCTGAAAGAAGAGTGACTGGGGCATGTATACACTGGAATTTAGAAGGAAGAATGGGATTTTATTGAAACATATAAGATTATTAAGGGATTGGACAAGCTAGAGACAGGAAACATGTTCCCGATGTTGGGGGAGTCCCAGAACCAGGGGCCACAGTTTAAGAATAAGGGGGAGGCCATTTAGAATGGAGATGAGGAAATACTTTTTAAACCCAGAGTTGTGAATCTGTGGAATTCTCTGCCTCAGAAGGCAGTGGAGGCCAATTCTCTGGATGCTTTCAAGAGAGAGAGTTAGATAGAGCTCTTAAAGATAGCTGAGTCAAGGGATATGGGGGGAAAAGGCAGGAACAGGGTACTGATTGTGGATGATCAGCCATGATCACAGTGAACGGCGATGCAGGCTCGAAGGGCCGAATGGCCCACTCCTGCACCTATTGTCTATTGTAATAGACCACAGCTATTTCCATCCAATGTCCATTATTAGCAGGCCTTCACAATAATCTGTTGTGAACTAGTTCAGTACATGCAATTCATTGCATTTTATCGAGTGGAAACAAGTAATGTTTTTCATAAAAGCGAGACTGATCAGATATTCAAAGTGCAATATGTGGCAACTTTACAGAACAAATGATCTAAGCAACAAAAATGCTTTTGATGTCTTTCATCTTCTCAGGAATTTCAGAATATTTTCATATCAAATGAATTAAGTTTGCTGTGCAATCACAAATGCCTGGGCAATTGGGGAGCCAATTATATACAGCTTGCTTGCACACAGTAAATATGACCAGGGATAGAAAAGTGCAGCTGAGAAGATGTTAAGATTCATAATCAGAGTAATCAATGTACATTTTGTACTCCCCCCCCCCCCCCCCACCAAATTCTTATAGAAAATTGACCGAATAATGTAGCATAAATACTTTAATGATCAAAAATACATCCTGTCCCACCAGCAAGCAAAACACGCTGCACCTGTTGGAACCATTATATAGGCAGGTATGTGGCCCTTGGAATCCTTAACATAAAATCCATACCTTTGAAATCTTATGCAATTAGGTCAAACATGGATAAGGAAACAACTACCTGATTATAATTGTCAAATTGGTGCACCTCCATTTTGAACAACATTGGGAGACAGTATGGAAAAGTATGCAAGATGGAGGACTTCAGTGTGCAAGACTGGCTTGGTAGCACAACCACAGGCTGAGCTGGTTAGAGGTAAACCTCTAACATGAAGATAACATGAAGGTATAGCCTACTTAATTTTGTCTACTTAACATTGTCCTTACCAATCTGTGGCAGAAGTTACTATAAACACATAGTCTTTTAATCAGAGAGGGCACCCTTTACAGCACCACAAATCTGCTAAATGTGTTGAAACAATACAAATCTGGCATCCGACAGATGGACCATCAGCAGTAAAATCACAATCTGTAATACCGTGGTTCAGCGGATCCTCACTTCACCATTAACATCAATAGACAATAAATAGACAATTTATTTATTTATTTATTTATTTGTTCCGAACAAGTAAAGACATAAATAGGAATAAACAACAACAACTAAATCGAAATAGTCAAACAATAGGTGCAGGAGTAGGCCATACGGCCCTTCAAGCCAGCACCGCCATTCAATGTGATCATGGCTGATCATCCACAATCAGTACCCCGTTCCTGTCTTCTCCCCATATCCCCTGACTCCGCTATCTTCAAGATCCCTATCTACCTCTCTCTTGAAGTTTCCAGAGAAACGGTCTCCACCGCCCTCTGAGGCAGAGAATTCCACAGATTCACAACTCTCTGTGTGAAAAAGTGTTTCCTTATCTCCATTCTAAATGGCTTATCCCTTATTCTTAAACTGTGGCCCCTGGTTCCCAACATCGGGAACATGTTTCCTGGGATGAACTCTTGCACAACAATAAGTGCAGTATCAGATCAAAGCTCAGTAACCAGGGCAGAACCTTCCTGGTGGAAATAGTTCCTAAGAAGGCTTTGGAAATTCGGAATGTCCGCAACAACCCTCACGAACTTCTATAGATGCGCCGTAGAAAGCATTTTTTGGGGATGCATCACAGCTTGGTTTGGAAACAGCTCCATCTAAGACTGCAAGAAATTGCAGCGTATTGTGGACGCAGCCCAGACCATCACACAAGCCAACCTCCATTCCATTGACTCAATTTATATATTACATTGCCTCGGCAAGGCCAGCAGCATAATCAAGGCAAATCACACCCAGGCCACTTCCTCTTCAATCGGGCCAAATGTGGAGAAGTGTGAAAACACACACCTCCAGATTCAGGGACAGTTTCTTCCCAGCTGTAATCAAGCAATTGAACCATCCTACCGTAACCAGAGAGCAGTCCTGAACTGCTTTCTACCTCATCGGGGACCCTTGGACTATCTTTGATCGGACCTTATTGGCATTATCTTGCACTAAACATTATTCCCTTATCATGTATCTGTACACTGGGAATGGTTCAATTGTAATCATGCATCGTCTTTCCACTGGCTGGTTCGCACGCAACAAAAGCCGAGTTAGATTTAGCTCTTAGGGCTAACGGAATCAAGGGATATGGGGAGAAAGCAGAAAAGGGGTACTGATTTTGGATGATCAGCCATGATCTTATTGAATGGCCGTGCTGGTTCAAAGGGAGGAATGGCCGACTCCTGCACCTATTTTGTATGTTTCAATGTTTTCACTGTACCTCAGTACACGTGACAATAAACTAAACTAAATAATGCCCTGGGTAACATTGTGGAGCAAAGGAACCTTGGAATACAAGTACACAGTTCCCTGAAAGTGCTGGCACAGGTACACTGCCCTCCATAACGTTTGGGACAAAGACCCATCATTTATTTATTTGCCTCTGTACTGCATAATTTGAGATTTGTAATTAAAAAAAATCACATGTGGTTAACGTGCACTTTGTCAGATTTATTATAGGGTATTTTTATACATTTTGGTTTCACCATGTAGAAATTACAGCTGCGTTTATACATAGTCCCCCCACTTCAGGACACCATAATGTTTGGGACACAGGCGTTTGTAATTGCTCAGGTATGTTTAATTGTCTCCTTAAAGCAGGTATGAGAGCTCTCAGCACCTAGTCTTTCCATAACCTTTGGAAACTTTTATTGCTGTTTATCAACACGAGGACCAAAGTTGTGCCAATGAAAGTCAAAGCAGCCATTATGAGACTGGGAAACAATGGCCAAGTCAATCACCCGATCTGCACCTAGTTGAACATGCGTTTTATATGCTGAAGAGAAATCTGAAGGGGACTAGCCCCCAAAACAAGCATAAGCTAAAGATTTCTGCAATACAGGCCTGGCAGAGCATCACCAGAGAAGACACCCAGCAAATGGTGATGTCCATGAATCGCAGACTTCAAGCAGTCATTGCAGGCAAAAGATATGCAACAAAATACTAAACATGACTATTTTCATTTACATGACATTGTTGTGTCCCAAACATTATGGTGCCCTGAAATGGGGGGACTATGTATAAACACTGCAGTAATTTCTACATGGTGAAGCCAAAATGTATAAAAATTGCCTCTATTAAAATCTGACAATGTGCACTTGATATAATTTGTGATTTTTTCTATTACATATCTCAATTTGTGGAGTACAGAGGCAAATATATAAATGATGGGTTTTTGTCCCAAACATTATGGAGGGCACTGTATATAATAATCTGAGGAGACCCTTTCAGGATACAAAGAAAAATAATTGAAAAGAAACTGCAGATGTTGGAAATCTAAAACAAAATCAGACAAAGCTGAAAAAGGCTCAGCCAATCAGGCAGCATCTGGAAGAAAGAAACAATTAATGTTTCAGATAAAAGACCCTTTATCTATCTGGATAACTTTACACAAATGGCACTTGAAGCTAGAATGATTGCTAATTTTAATTCTAACACAGATATATATTTATAATCCATTGGAAACCGTGCAAAGTTGCAAATATTGATTTGAATCATTCATCTCCTATGTCATATCTACTCGTTTGTCACTCATGCATACTATATAATGGAACAGCTCAAGGAGCAAGATAGCCCACTTGTCCCCATGAGGCGTGTGATGGAAATTTTTACTTCAATAAGTACAGCTTTAAAACATTAATGGTAGTAGCAGCAACGAGGAACACAACCAGTTCAATTCATCCCTCCATTTTGCACACTATTCTGACTTGAAATAATTTAACTAATCCTTTTTGTTGCCTGGTCTAAAGTCTGCAAAACCTTACCTTCCACAGAAGGATTTGCAGCAGTTCAATGCAGCAACTTAGCACAAATGTAATTATGGATAGATAATAAATGCTTCCCCTGTCAGCAATGCAGATTGTAAAATGAAATTACCATAAACATTGTTTAATCAGGAGATAAACACAAAATGATGGAATAACTCAGCGGGTCAAACAACATCTCTGGAGAAAGGGAATAGGTGATGTTTTGGGTTGAGACCCTTCTTCAGACTGAAAGGGCTCTCAGTCTGAAGAAGGGTCTTGACCCAAAACGTCACCTATTCCCTTTCTCCAGAGATGCTGGTTGACCCGCTGAATTATTTGCAGCATTTTGTGTCTATCTTTGGTGTAAACCAGCATTTGAAGTTTCTTCTTGCACAATTTTTGATCAGACCCCCTCCCCCATTGAACCATCTAAACATTGATAGATTTCAACATCAGTATAACATGAACACAGTATGTTTTAATTTGCCACGGTTATGGAACAGATCTTTGAAAAAGTCTTTATCATACACCTTATAAGATCTCAATATAAGTGGTTCATCAGCCTTTTCAGTGAAATTAGAATAAGCAATAAATTCTAGCCTTGCCAACATCCCCACTTGCAATGAATGAATAAACAACTAAATCCCGAGGTGAAAGAACCAATAGATATAAACTTATAATTTTAAATGTAATTTCTGGTTGGCAAAATTGAACCAAAAATATCAGTTTACTCCCTTTTTCACGTTCCTCCCTATATTGATATAATAATGTGTCATAATGTGTCATGGATTAACAACCAGGGCAAAATTATCTGGCAAGATGATAGAGGCATATTTTAGTCTTGAGGTTTTTCTTCAACTGCAATCCTTCCAAATAATTGCCTGCTTATGATAAATAGCCCACTAATTAATTTGTAATGCCTTCTATTATTTTTATTCTCTAACCAAAGAGAGATGTGCTTAAATACCATAAAACATACTGTGAAAATATATTCAACATACCATTAATGCATTCTAAAATCAAACTCCATGTGCAAAATATTTAAGTGTTTGAGCAGATAAGTATATGCAAATAATGTGCAAAATTGTACCATGCAGAAATCCCTAGAACAAAGTTAATGAGAGCTACACACAAAATCAAAATGAACAAGAAAATGACAAAGCCTGTGTTATTTACCCCTTTCCTTGTTTTAAAGATGGGATACATTTTATATAATCCCAGTGATTAATCCATATTTCAAAGATTATAAATATAATTTTTGTTTTAATTCATGATACTGTCTTTGAAGGAAACTGCATAAGGTTAACAAGTGTTAAAACCATTCCTGTGAAGTACAATGATATGTTCTATATTAAAACCATATTCGAATAAACCTGTAACAAAATGTTACACAAATGTACATTACTCCAACACAAATGACACAGCTAAATAATTTATTATCCATTTATTTAATAACTTACACACTTAAATTCCAAAGCTCCACAAATTCACATAAACAAGTTACTATGAAGGTGCAGGGCTAGGACGTGCAATCAGTCTGTCTATCCAGTTATCCAAATTAGGCAATGCAATCCCACGTCATTTTCGTTATATTTGCTACTTTGACCAATATTTAGCATTGACAAGTTAGAAAATGCTGACTTTAACACTAATCGTTAATTTATGAATACTTTCCCATGATTCGTTAGAAATGAATGCATCAGGGAATCAAAAGAAATACGGAATTCAAAATGTGAGATATTTAAATTCTTGCAGATTACTTGAATACGATTTTGGAGGTATTCATTGCAGGGAAATGGGATTGGCAATTGCACACATACACAAATGAAATGAACATTCAGGAAAACAAAGAAAAGTAGAGCAAATGAGTGTCAGGCAGCATCTGTGGAGGGAAATTGACGATTGATGTTTTGAGTCAAGACCCTTCACCTTGACTGAAAGAGTAAAAGGAAGTAGCAGTTTCAAGAGGAGGTGAAAAGTGTGGGGCAAAAGTAAGAAAGGGATAGGTGCATAAAGATGGGGAGTTAATGGATAAATAAGTCAGATGGGGAAGAGAAGGTTGGAAATTGCAGAAGAGGCTGGGAGATAAGTGGAGAACAAATCACTTCAGATTCTGCAATCTGATAGAAAAGGAAGGTGAAGAGTGGAATTGAATGAAAGGTGGTGGCAGATGGGAACATTCAGTAAATCTGCTTTTTCTGATTTGAGTTTAAATAATTAATCTGGACTCAGTGTGGGCAGTCTTTTCTAATCCCGAATAGAATGGTGGATACACAACTGAATTGGTAGAGATTCTCTCATTTAAAAGATGGCACATTCTGGCAAGCCCTCAATACTACACTGTAGAATTAGCAAAGATAACATTCTCAAGTGAGGCACAATTTAAAACCATGACATCTGATCTGAGACAAATATGCTAAGCTAGTACACAAATCTCATTGGCACCACAAGAGCAAATTGTGCTGTGTTCAGTGTCTTGACCACCAGTGTGCCTTACATACAAGACCAAATTGTTGGGGATCCCACTGAAGTTACTCCAGCGTCATGATTTAAATATCTCTGCCCTATGAATTTAGCTGTACTCTACTAAATAAAAACATACACTTACTCTTTCCAAAATCATAATCCTGTGTTTTTCTTCTGACATGTGGACGGTTTCGCTGGAATAAAGTAAATAGATACTTAATTAGACCACTGAATTTTTAAGACCAGTTTCCAGCTAACAAATGTCAAAGAGTTACATGGACTACTTTCTTTGTAGAACCTTTTGATTCCAAAAATATAATTCAAGCGAAAAGAGATGATCCCTTTAAAAATGAGCATAGACAAGGGTAAGTTTGGGGGTGGCAGAGGAAACGTCCCAGGAGGAAGGGAAGAAATACAGTAAAATAATAAATGCGGTACAACATGAACAAAGGTGAGTGTAATAGATTAAAGCATAGATATAAAGCAAAAACTAAGAAAGAAAATAGACTGGATTCGCAATTTGTTTCATATCTAGTGGGACAAAGATAAACAGAGTATAGCAGTGCATCAATGAACAAAGTCGCTTCATGGAAAAGAATAGAAAAGGCACGACTGAAGGTGATGTATCCAAATGCACCTAGTCATTGAGTCATAAAGTGATACAGTGTGGAAACAGGCCCTTTGCCCCAACTTACCCACACCAGTCAACATGTACTACTCTACACTACTCCCACCTGACAGCATTTGGTCCATATCCCTCCAAACCTGTCCTATCCATGTACCTGTCTAACTGTTACTTAAATGTTGGGATAGTCCCTGCCCCAACTACCTCCTCTGGCAGCTTGTTCCATACATTCACCCCCCTTTGTGTGAAAAAGTTACCCCTCAGATTCCTATTAAATCTTTTCCCCTCAACAAATCTTATTGTTTTATGACCTGTTTGATTCCTATTATATCTTTTAGTCCTCAACAAAAAAGGTGAACTAATAGGACAAAAAGAGATGTGATAAATAATGGTAGTAATAAGGAATGATCCTTCAGAGTAGGACAGGGAGGACCCCATATGGCTGCAGACATAAATGGTGACACCAAAAGCACTGGTTAAAGGGCTCCCCTCGTAACAAATCATTAACCCATAAACTTTCTAAAGCAAAAGGGTTTTAAAGAAATATTCCTGAATTCTCAAGTGCACACTCCAAATAATCAAAATCTCCATTAGAGACTCATTACAGCTTTTCAAGGAAGTCAAAACGCATTGTTAGATTAAAAACCTTTTGCTCTTCTCATAAACATTATAGGTCAGGGGATTAAGAAATGTTTAGGAAGCAGTAACTAATGATCACCAGAAGGTAACTTAGAAATACATATTTGAAGATCACAAAAGATCCAAAATTACATTAAAAGAATGGCAAGAATAATTGTGGGTCCCAGTGACCCAAGGGCAGGAAAAATTATTATAGGTAGAAATAAAGAAATGGCCAAAGCATTAAATAGCCAAAGCATTAAAAACAACAAAGTTTATTTATCCTCATCGCAGAAGAATTGGAAATTTTCGAATAAAAATCAGTAATATTACTTTTTAGAATGTACTAAAAAATATAATACAACAAAAATCATTCAAGTCCCTTGGCCTTGATAAACTACATTGCGGGTTCTAAAAGATCAGGTTGCAGGGAATGTGGATGCAATCATAATGATGTTTTTAAAAACGTATGCACATTCTGGAACAGGTCATAAAGTGCCAAACATAACACTTCCTTATAGGAGAGGAAAGGAATTAGATGGAACTGAAGATTGGTTAGCCTTACATCTTTGTCTGGAGAAGTAAATGTGCCACCAGCACTCTTAGAAAATCATAATATTATTTGGCAAAGTCAACATAATTTAATAAACAGAAAATATTGTTTGGTAAAGTCAACAACATTTTGAGGTAACACAGATAAGGGGAATAGAAACATAGAAACATAGAAAATAGGTGCAGGAGTAGGCCATTCGGCCCTTCGAGCCTGCACCGCCATTTGATATGATCATGGCTGATCATCCAACTTAGTATCCCATCCCTGCCTTCTCTCCATACCCCCTGATCCCTTTAGCCACAAGGGCCACATCTAACTCCCTCTTAAACATAGCCAATGAACTGGCCTCAACTACCTTCTGTGGCAGAGAATTCCACAGAATAACAATAGCAGTGCTGGAAACCTGGGTTCGATGCTGACTAGAGGTGCTGTATGTACGGAGTTTGTACATTCTCGTGGGTTTTCTCCGAGAACTTCGGCTTCCTCCCAGACGCCAAAGATGTACAGGTTCATACGTAAATTGGCTTGGTATCGCTGGTTGATGTAGACTCGGTGGGTCGAAGGGCCCGTTTCCATTCAGTATCTCTAAACTAAACTAAATGTAACGACGCTAGATTTTCAAAAGACACTTGACAGGATACCACACCAATGGTTATTATAAGAAATGTTTATGGGGTTGAGGTTAGCACGGATGGAAAATTGGTTAAAGGACAGAACACTGGTTTGAATAAATATCTTGTTCTCTGTTGTAAGGATGCTGTATGTGCAGTGGCACAGGAATCATTGCAGAGACTTCAGCTAGTTACGATTTTATTAATGACCAAGATAAAGATACAATGTTCTCAGCTAGAATTTTAACTCTTCCAAGAAGCTTATTCAGGTCCTGGTAAATTAATTCACCCTAACTGTTGATCTTGTCCAAGAAGAGCTTCTCACCTTCAAGAAGGGGCAACGTGAGTTAGTTAGGAACTAACTCTTGAGCTAGGTAGACAAGATGGTTATGCATGCTTACAGCACCAAACAGCTACATTTTTTCGGGTGCACTAGTGCATGTGCATCCTTCCTTTTTCTGGGATTCCAAGTACCAGAAATCCAAGCTCCCATTATTTCTTATATTTTCAAAAGGGCTTTGCAGTTTTTAGAAACTTTGGGGATTCTTCTCAGCTTTTTAATTATCAAATTCAAAGGACACCTTATGACTAAGAGTGGCAAGCTAAGCAAAGGAAATATTTCTTCCAAGTACGTAAGAATAATTGAATATTTGAAAATAGGTGTCGAGAAACTTGAGGTATATTTTCTCAGAAGATACCTTGCTGCTAATCTAAAAAAAATTAAGAATAAGATACAATTAGGCCTATAAATGCTAAATACAATTGATTGAAACAGCAGATCACGATCCCAGACTACTCTTACAAACTTATTTTAGGGTGAGCTGGTGAAATAATGTTATCCTGTAATGGAGAAGTAATTCAACTCCCATAAAGAATGGTGAGCTCATCATTTAAGAAAATATGAATTTGCACTGGTTTAATCATCTAATTATCAATTTAATGATTCATAAAAACAGTTTTTCTTTCAAATTGGAATAAAGTGCTTATTATCCACATTAATTAAATATAGTTTTCCTGGTGGCTACTTACTGTACGGTCATGGTGCTTGCCTCCATTGCAGAGTCAACTCTTCCATCATCTCCAACTGCAGTGAGAGTCGCTAATCTTTCTGAGTCACATGGAACGTCAGTCCCAGAGACGGTTGAAGCTTCAGCTCCAGAAGGTCCAGTTGATGAAAAACCCGAGCAAACTAGAACATTACTCCGTAATCGGCTGAATTCTTCGTCAAGCTTTTTCTTTTCTTGTAACAGAGTGGCTCTGTCTGCAGAGAGGGTTTCTATCAAAACTGAACAGGAGATAAACTTGATCATTCAAGCAGAATATTCTGAATGGTTAAAAAAAACAAATATGCCAGACTGATGTGACATTAGTCTGTTGCAGTTATGAATTCCTTGTATTCTTGCAATTTTCAATAATTTAAGCAACTTGGTGACATTTCTCAATGGAAATCAATATGCAGACAAATGAGCGTGCAGACCTTGAAAAAGTTATGAAACATAAAAGATCATATAATTATAATATTATAACAGTGTTTACTGATACCACTTTTGTTTCCTGAAACTAGGGATGATGAAACACAATATTCAAGGCCTACTCGTAAGGGCATGTGGGACAGATTTTTCTCTATGCACATGCAAGCAATAAATGCAGAACAGTTGGGCAGCTAACGTGAAGAGGAAAAAGATAATTAACAAATTTGACTAAAAAGTGATAGTGTATTTTACACATTTAGATTGTCTTCCCCAAGCAAATAGTGGTGAGAATCTAACTTTAATTGCTGTTTGACAATACGGGTCTACATATTCAACTGAATTTCTTTCCTTTTACCTCTTATTAAATTCCAGTAGTCTCTTACCAGTTATAAAAGTTTATAGATGTGTGAAAACCTACCAAAATTTCACTGATTCAAACATCTAATTCAGACATGAAGCAACAATTAAAAGTTTGTGATTTAGTCATTTGATGAGGTGCAACTTACCTCGATCTTTTTCCTGTTGTTGAGTTAGTTTATTCAATTTGTCAGTCAGGTCATTTATAATTTGTTCTTTCTTTATTTTTTCCCTTGTTAAAACGGTGTTGAAATTAGTCTGTAAAATAAATCATTAGAATAGGTTAATGAAACTCTCTAAAGTCATCACATCAATGACTCATCTGTGCAATAATTTTGATAGTAACTGCAATCAATTTCTACAGTTAACATAATGTTTGGATTCAAAAATAAAAGTAAAAGTTGTGTAAAAACAAGGAACTGCAGATACCGATTTACAAGAAATTGTACTGGAAAGCAAAATAATTAAAGCTGTGCCAACAGGAGTGCTATAAAGGCACACTCTTATCTTCAGGATATCAGACACAAAACAAAAATCAAAAGTCCAATCTCCCTACTCAGAACTATAAATATATTTTACCAATGTAAATAAAGTACAAGCTTGTGCTTATGGTTTATTCCATGCATTAACATTCAAAATATGCAGGACATGCTGAAATTTAAGTATTTGATACTATCATCTCACATTTTTTTTGATAATTAACAGAGGGAAATGTTTTGGATTGGATTTAACTTGGTTTCAAGTCTCATTTAGAAATGCAATATTGCACATACTTCAGTAAGGAATAACGCCCATTTTCACAAGCCAATTGGTTTTAATGATGCACACAGACTGCTGGCTGCAATCAAAGAACCTTTGGCCAGGAGTCTAATTTCACAGCCCAATTACTTTCCACTTCTCGAGAGGCAGAGACAAGTCACCACTACAACTTCAGAGTTGCTGACTTTATACTAACATTTTCTAGGATTGTGTTCGCAAGTTTAAGTTTAGTAGATTATTGACTTCCTGATGTGTTTGAAAAAATGTGTCATCCCCCAGGTAATTGCTGCAGGTGCACATTCACCATTATCCCTTAAACTTAATTCTAAGGAGCTATAAGACCCCAGTAATCTTTATGTAATTCACATTCTGTACTCTTACTAGTCATTTTATAACTACTTGCTGATAGCTACTGCCCAAAAATTTGAATATCCTCCATGACAGGCCAATGAATACATTCACCTTGCCTGATTGACTATTATCAGACTATCAAACCAACCTCTCTAAAACTAAGGAGGATTCCCAATCTCCCAATGTGTCTCGTTTCAGCCCTTGCACTTTTTAAAAAAAACAAATTCTGCACGTGCTCTGCAGCTGTACACTATATTCTGCAACTGAATGGCAGAATAAAGGAAAATTTGTATGCTAGTTAAACTAGAATTGATGAAAATAGAAATAAGAGGGTTGAAGGTCTGGAGGAGATATTGGCAGATCCATAGCATCTGATCACATGATACTCCGTCAACCTTGCAATGTCTTTTTTATTCACCTGTGGATTGTTGTTTCATATTGAAAGAGATGTCAGATAACAGCTAAGTACCATCATCTAGTTACTAAATTAAGTCTCATCACTTAGCCTTTGGTGTTTCCAACCCATGGCAGGATAGACTCCTAGGAGTCAGAAACACTTCTGTAGCCAGCTGAGAGTCACTCTCATGTGAAACTCCTACTCAATTATATTTAAAAAAAGACTCTGGACTACATGGTTGGCCATATGAAAATTGATTAAAGACCTCAACAGAGCAAGCCATATCTATGGATAAAGAAAGCAAGTAATCATTTCAGGTTACTAAATCTTCATTGGAACTGGCGATAATTGAAAGGTGAAACAAAATGCATATGAATGGAAGTGGGTGAAGGAGGAAGGGACAAACAAGAATTCAGATACAAACAGCACGAACCTGGCACTTCAGCATTACCGATCAATTTGATTCTACCCACATTCCCCCATGGCATCGAAATCTCCACCAGTGTGCTAGATAATCTCAGAGTTATGGTGTTAGTGAAGCATAGAAATTAGTTGTTCGGTCAACCACGTCCACGGTGACCATTTTTGTCTATTTACACTGATCTCAACTGTCTGTATTAAGACAGTATCCTGGTACTCCTGCTATTTATATTTTATTAAAACCAACTCAAAATCAAATCAATGAACAAATCATAGTTAGCACTGAAGATTAATACAGTCTCTGCCTGGAAAACAAATTAAAAAAAAAAACATATTCAACTGTTGCACTTGTTGCAAATGGTTCATAATCGAAAACTTTCACTTTATTCTGATGCACTGAATATCACTATTTTCTTTCACTAGCATAATGTTCCTTCCACTAACATGCCTATTGCTATAAATAGCAAACGCAAAATTTTTAATGATGTGGGCTTTATGTGAGGGTATGATGCTTTCAAAGAAAGACAAATAATTTTAATTAATGCAAAGCACAAATGTTTTGGGGAATACTCAGACATTTCCTTATGAACATTTCATGCATAAACCTTAAGTAAATGCCAAGTGACTGTTAGAAAAAGATAGATAGAAGCCACTTTAATTTCTTGCATGGCACTTTTCATTACAATTTCATTAAAAAATCAGCATAATTACTGTTACAATGAGGAACAAATTAAAATTATTGTACAATAAATTTCTACAAATAGTTAGCCAGTTAGATGTTGTTGAGATAAACATTGGTGAGGTCAGAGAGAAAATTCTCCTCCTTTTCAAGTTGAGCCATGGGATCTTTCACATCCACCCAATGGACAGCACAACCCAAAGTTAATAAGGCATGCAAAACACTCATGAGTTAAACAGTATGTCACAAATGATATTACAACACAGAGTACACACTAAAATTTTGGCTTAAGTTTCACACTCAAATACATTAAATTCTTAATGTTCATAATTAAATCTATTAGTACTTTCAACTTTGAAGTTTTAATTCCATAGTTAATAAAATTCACAAAATATGGACAGATGATCTCAGAGTTAGGGTGTTAGTAAAGCACAGAAATTAGTTGTTCTGTCAACCACATCCAAACTCATGGCTTCCCGATGGGCCACGCAGCCAGAAGGCCTCCCGACAGGCCACGGCTGTGGACTGGGAACGCAGCTGGAGGCCTTTATCGAGGCGTCGCAGCCGCGTAGAAGCCCGGGTCGGGGCCCAGCCGGGGGCCTCGTGGGTAGAAGCCTGGGTCGGGCAAAGCGGCTGGAGCCCAGGTCGGCACCACGGAGGCATGAAGTGGGGCATCGCCAGGGGTGAGCCCTCGGCGGCGGCAGTGGTGAAGACTCGCGACGATGGGGCCTCGGCGGTGGTGAAGCCTCGCGGCCGCGGTGCTGCCTCGCGGGTCGACCCGCGGTCCATGAGAGCGTGGAGAACCACCGTGAGGGGAAGAACAATGGAGGACCCGGCGTGGGGGGACCGTCGTGAGGGGAGAGGGGAAGGACAATGTACAATGGGGGGGGGGGGAGAACAAAGGACAATGGGGACCCGGCATGGGGGAACAGCTGTGGTGGGGGGGAGGGGGGGGAAGGGGGGACAAAAGGGGGAGCTTTGTAACATTGTCAGCGCCGTAGGTGGCTGCTATCTGTATACATTATGTATGCAAGCAAAGAATCTCACTGTGTCACATGTGACAATAAAGTATTCCTATTCCTACCTGCTGTTCAGCTATAAGTGACGTTTTAAGGCTTTTAAGTTCTTCATTCCTTTTTTCTAACTGATCCAGCAAATTGGCCTTTTCTTCTTGAAACTTCCCTGCAATGTCAGCAATATCGCTTGGGGGAGTGCAACTATCTGGTGCTGCTGAAAATTGATCTGGCCTACATTAAAAAAAATATTGTATATTTTAAGAATTAATATTGGAATTCTACATTTCAATTCCTCTTAACAACATAGCCTAACGTTGGAAATAACATTCATTAATCAATAACCTTTTTTAAAAAAAAGATATGAAACACTGTTTAGGAAATCTGCATCATACATACACTAGGTAAACTAATATGCAGAACCTCGAAGAAAGTAGTTTGCTGAATGGGAAAGGGGTACAATAACATAGACATCAGGGAAACAGCATTGCACAATGCATCAGAATTACATTTTGATCTGGTGATTCAGCTTAAAATAATAGATAAAGTAAGAAAGGGAGTGGCTAGAGAATTCCACTGCACTTTAATCTTTCACAATATCCGAACAAATGCAAACTTAAGGAACAGCATTTAATCTCCCAAATACTTATATTATTGCATGGTCAGACTGGAGTGAGAACAAATAGGCAATCACAGCAAATCCACTTCAGAAGAACTGCATTTAAAGACATCAGCACAATCAGACTTTGACCTGAAAAGTTAACATAACCTCCTTCCCCATACATTGCATAATCCAAGGACGTTTCCAGCAGTTTCTGTTTATTACAATAACGTAGTAACATAGTTACACAATAATCCAGTAACTCAGATCCAGAGAGGATGCTGGTAAATTAGTTATTTATTGAAAATAACCAACTCTAGTCTAACAAACTGTCGCACCCCAGAACAATAAATATGCCTATCTGCCCCTCATTTTTCCTGAGAGAAACAAAACCAACAAACAGGGGCATAGTGTGTGACAGATAACAATGTTCACTTCAATAGTGAAATGACAGACAGCAGAGAGACCTCTTTCTAGTAACCACAATTGGATAGATCCCTTTTGTTGGAAATGATAAGTATGGCAGATGTGAGGTTCCCTATTAAGTCTACCTCGTCCAAGAGGAGGGAGACAAGACTGTTCATGTATTAGGTGTTACTACTACATCTTAGAATTTCAGCAACAATGTTGTCTGCTGCAGAGGTTTTGTTCATTTTGTTGGCATCTGACCTTTGTCACCTCTTTTGATTTTTGATGGCCACAAGAGAAAACCAGCTAACATTCGGGGTTAAGGGCACTCTCACCAAGGACAGCATCTCAATCAAAGATGTGAAAAACTGACATCTATTACAAATGCACTGACTCCATTAGCCATCCAGACGACACTTTTTCCCACCGTGCTCCCTGTAAAGACTCAATCCCCTACTCCCAATTCCTCCGTCCGCGCCGCATCTGCACCCAGGATGAGGTGTTCCATACCAGGTCATCAGAGATGTCCTCATTCTTTAGGGAACGGGGGTTCCCCTCTTCCATTATAGATGAGGCTCTCACTAGGGTCTCCTCGATATCCCACAGCTCCGCTCTTGCTCCCCTTCCCCCCACTCGTAACAAGGACAGAGTCCCCCTTGTCCTCACCTTCCAGCCCATCAGCCGTCGAATACAGCACATAATCCTCCAACATTTTCGCCACCTCAACGGGATCCTACTACTAGCCACATCTTCCCAAAGATGTGTCTTCACAAAGATTTTTAACATCTCCCTGTCACAAGCTATCATACCACCCTGCTTAAAGTCAGCCACGATCATTCCTGTTCCTAAAAATACAGTCCCTGAGGACCTGAATGACTATAGACCGATTGCACTTACACCAGTGATTATGAAGTGCTTTGAGAAACTAGTCCTGCATCACATCAGAACCAGCCTACCTCCCTCCTTCGATCCACATCAGTTTGCATATAGAGATAACAGATCCACTGAGGACGCCATCGCCATAGCAACTCACTGAGCCATTTGGAACTTCGGGAAAGCTACGCGAGGATGTTATTCATTGTTTATCGCTCAGCATTCAATACAATCATTCCGGACATTTTAATCAGCAAACTGCTTGACCTAGACCTCGCCTCCCCCATCTGCACATGGATCAAAGACTTTCTCACAAACCATCCACAGAGAGTTAAAACCGGCCCCCACATCTCCTCCTCCATCACACTAAGCACTGGCGCACCTCAAGGCTGTGTGCTGAGTCCATTCCTTTATTCCTTATACACCTATGACTGTACACCCGCCCACCCGTCTAACACAATTATTAAATTTGCTGACGACACAACTGTCGTCCGGCTCATCTCAGGGGGGGACGAGTCGGCATACAGGGACGAGATACAGCGACTGTCAAAGTGGTGTTCAGTAAATAACCTGACACTGAACACCACAAAGACAAAGGAGCTAATACTGGACTTCAGGAGGAAACGGGACGCAGACCCGGCCCCGCTCTGCATAAATGGGGCATGTGTGGAAAGGGTGCAGACTTTCAAATTCCTAGGAGCCCTCATATCCGAGGACCTCTTCTGGTCGGCCAACACCACTGCAAACGTCAAGAGAGCACAACAGAGACTCCACTTCCTGAGTGCTCAGGAGGCATAACACCAAGAAGAAGCTGCTGGTGGCCTTCTACCGGGCGACCATTGAGAGTCTACTGACATATTGCATGTCAGTGTGGTATGCAGGCAGCTCTGCTGCAGATAAGAAAGCACTCCAGAGAGTGGTAAAAACAACAGAGAGAATCACCGGCTGCCCACTGCCCTCTCTGGAGGATATTGCCACCTCACGCTACCTCAGCAGAGCCACTAAATTCATCAAAGACTCCACACACCCCAGTCACCACCTTTTTGAACTGTTGCCCTCTGGCAAGCGTTACAGGTCAGCCAAAACACACACCTCCAGACTCAGACAGTTTCTTCCCCAAAGCAATCTTCACACTCAACATGAAAAAACACTGAGTATTATTCATGCTGCACTCTTCCATGCTGCTACCCACCTTGAACTTTTACTATCACCATGTACAGCACTGATTACTTACTTATCTTGATACCTAGTTTTTAACATTGTTTTTAAATTGTGTCCTGTGTTTTTATGTTTGTATATTATGCACCAATGGAGTGGCAACAACAATTTTGTTGTATGCAGTGCTTACAACGACAAATAAAGGCATTTCATTTCATTTTCATTTCATCTCCACCCATTCTGCATTCCGCAGAGACCGTTCCCTCCGCAAATCCCTGGTCAATTTGTCCCTTCCCACGCAAACCACCCCCTCCCCTGGTACTTTCCCCTGCAACCGCAGGAGATGCAACACCTGTCTCTTTACCTCACCCCTCGACTCCATCCAAGGACCCCGACAATCTTTCCAGGTGAGGCAGAGGTTCACTTGCACCTCCTCCAACCTCATCTACTGGTGTAGACTCTTGTTTTTCGGCGAGAGCAAGCGTTGGCTCGCCGATTGTTTCACTAAACACCTCTGCTCAGTCCGCTTAAACCTACCTGATCTCCCGCTTGCTCAACGCTTTAACACCCCCTCCCATACCGAATCTGACTTTTCTGTCCTGGGCCTCCTCCATTGTCAGAGTGAGGCCCAGCACAAATTGGAGGAACAGCACCTCATATTTCGCTTGGGGAGCTTACACCCCAGCCGTATGAACATTCACTTCTCTAACTTCAAGTAGCCGTTGCTTTCCCTCTCCCTCCATCCCCTCCCCAGTTCTCCCACCAGTCTTACTGTCTTCGACTACATTTTATCGCTATACCGCCCACTCCCCTGACATCAGTCTGAAGAAGGGTCTTGACCCGAAACGTCACCCATTTTTTCTCTCCAGAGATGCTGCCTGTCCCGCTGAGTTACTCCAGCATTTTGTGTCTATCTCAATCAATGAGTTCCTTAAAGTGTCCTTTCTGGGTGGGAATGATTGTTTTGCTGCCCTTGATGCGCTCTCCTCCATAATCAGCTTTGTCATTAAACCATGGATAGTCTTGACGGAACTGAAAAATCCTTGAAGAATTCTTAACTGTAAACTAAACCAAAACTCTTAAGGAGTGAAGGAGCTCACAATGTAGATTAGGAAATTACATTAAAGGCTATTACAACAAACATACAAAGACTTACAGTTAAGGAATGAAAACAGTTTACTACATTTCTGTTTCTGGCACACAAAGCCAACATTAAACATGGGCAGTCTGCGGCAGAGAGCAGTAATGCAGAACATTAAATGAAAGGAAAAGATTATCACATTGCCAAATCAGCCCATCAATCGAAAAAAGTTCAGAATTTAGAAGAAGACCAACATAATGACAAGGGAAATTAAAACTCTAGAGAAATGAGAAACAAAATGGTGACTCAATGTTTCCAATATTTGCAACAAATAAAATCAGAAAACATGGATACAAGACCCTTACAAACTGAGACAGGTGAAATTATATTGATGGATAAAGGAAATAGCAGATAAATTAATAGTTTGTGTCCATCTTCATGGAAGACAGTAAATCTCCTGGAAATAGTGAATGAGAAAGGGAACAAAATTATCATGAATAAAGTATTAAAAGGAAGGTGGTATCCAACCATGATTCAATCAGACATCTCTAGGCTTTGACAGCAGTGACCACATTAATAGTGGATGCACTGATTGTCACCTTGCAAAATTCCACAAGGAAAATGAGTCAGAGTTATGCATCTTTAAAAAGCACCTTCGACCCAATTCATCCATGCCAATCAAGGTGCCTTCCCGACCTAGTCCCATTTGCCTGTATTTTGCTCATAGCCCTTTAAACCTCTCATCTATGAACCTATCCAAATGTCTTTTGAATGAAATTGTATCCATCTCAACCACTTCCTTTAGCAGCTCATTCCATATACCTGCCATTCTGTGAACAATCTGCCCCTTGGATCCCGTTTAAATTGTATGCTCCTCTCCTCTCTTAAGTCCTCTAGTTTCAAACTCCCCTAACCTAAAACAAACACCATGGCCATCCACTTACCCATCTCCCTCGCTAACGTTACCCCTCAGCCTTCTTTGCTCCGGGGAATAAAGTCCCAGACTATCCACTCTCTCCTCATAACAAAAGCTCTCCAGTCCTAGGAACATCAATGTGATTTTTTTCTGTACTCCAGCATAATCCCATCTTTCCTATTGTACGGCAACCAGAACTGTACATTTCAGGTGTGGTCAAACCAACAACCTGTGTTATAGGATGCCCCAACTCTTGTACTCAATGCCCCTCCAATGAAGGCAAACATGCTATAGAGCACCTTGTCGACACGTGTCACCACTTTCAAGGGATTATTTACTTGCGCCCAAAGTCTCTCTGTGCAAGTCCTGCCCTGGTTTAACTTCCCCAAAAATGCATCACTTTGCACTTACCCAAATTAAATTCCATCTGTCATTCGTTGGCCTATAATTTCCAGTTGGTCTAGATCCTGTTGTAACCTTAGACAACCTTCTTCATTCTTCACCAAACCATCGATTTCAGTGTCAACCACAAATGTTCTAATCACACCACATACGTTATCCTCAAAACTGTTACTATACATGACAAATAACAGGATGCAATCCCTGTGGCACAACACTGATTGCAGGCCTTTAAACTGAAAAACAACCTACCACTACCTCCCTCTGGCTCCTTCCACCAAGCCAATATTGTATCCAATTAGCCAGCTTGCCCTGAATCCTATGGGTTCTCAGTTTCCAGACCAGTCTACCACATTGAATCTTATGAAAAGCCTTGCTAAAGTCCATGTCGACAACAAATGCCCTTGTCAATCTTTTCAATCAGCTCTTCCAAAAACTCAATGAAATTAATGAAGCACTATTTCCTTGCAGAAAATGTTGCTGTCTATCCCTTATCAATCCTAGCCTTTCCACAGTGGTGCAGCTAGTAGAGCTTATGTCTCACACGCCAGAGACCCGGTTCGATCCCGCCTTCTGAAGGAGTTTGCACTTTCTCCCTGCAGGACTGCGTGCATGGGCTTCCTCTGGGTTCTCTGGTTTCCTCCCACATTCCAAAGACATGCAGGTTTACAAGTTAATCGGCCTCAAGAAATTTCCCCCTGGTTCATAGCGAATGGGACAACATAGAACTAATGTGAACAGGTGATCTATGGTCAGCGTGGACTCGGTGGGTTAAAGGGCCTGCTTCCATGCTGCATCTCTAAACTAAATGCAGGTAGATCCGATCCCACAAATTCCCTCCAGTAGTTTTCTCACCAATGATGTTACACTTATTGCAGGGTTCGAAATTACCGGTTGCCAATGGCCACCTAAAGTCCTGCCAAGCAACCTCCTCCAGAACATCACCATCCTCCAGTACCTCTTCCATGACTAAGGAAGATACAAAAATCTCAGCCAGACTCCAAGCAATATCTTTCCTGGCTTCCCACAACATACATTTAGTCAGGCTGCTGACTTATTCTGCTTTATGCACTTCAAGATAACCAATATTTTTACTTTCCTGGTATGTTATGTTATGTTTCAGAATTGCTAAAACTCTCATTAAGGAATTAGTGGGAATGGGAAGCGTAAACGCAAATCATGGTGTTCCTCAGAGCAGTTCAGATATTGCAAATACTCTATTCCAGATGAGTAAAAAAAGCTTTTTTTTTTGCTGGGACTTTGAGGTCCAAGATATTCATTTCCATGTTGCCGCACTTCTGATGCTACCTCTAATTTAGGCTTGGGTAATGGAAGATAGATTAGGCATTGGTCAGTCCAGCAGTTATAGACAAATGTCACGGACAGCAAAATGCTGATATCCTTGGTCTCCCAGTAACACAGCAGTTAGTGGTGTTACCACCTCATAGCCGAGAACAGTTACAAGAACCAGAAGGTAGACACAAAATGCTGGAGTAACTCAGCGGGTGAGAGGCAGCATCTCTGGAGAGAAGGAATGGGCGACATTTCGGGTCGAGACCCTTCTTCAGAACCAGAAAATGCTTATACTATGTACAAATACTAAAAACAGAATAAAAGCACAGGACATCAAAAAAAAAAAATCACGATATTTAACCACAAGATGCAGTTCACTGCAAGCCTCGTGGTCTGGAGGCACAAGAGACTGCAAATGCTGGAATCTGAAGCGATACAAAGAAAATGGATGAGTATTCAGGTACAATAGTAAGGCAAAAACAAAGTATATAAAGTGCTCTAATGTAACAATAGAATTTTTCTAGTTGCATAAATAAAATTAAGAAAAATACGTGACTATTAATATTGCTGGAATAGAAAGATCCAGTTAAAAACATACCAACATTTTTGTCCTACATTACATTATCATATTTCGGAAATGGTCACACTACACGCACCTGGACCTTTTCCGACACTTCCCTACCATTCCTTGACCTCACTATCTCCATCGCAGGTGATAGACTTCTGACCGACATCCATTATAAACCTACTGACTCCCATGGCTCTCTGGACTACACTTCTTCCCACCCTGCTTCCTGTAAGGACTCCATCCCCTACTCCCAATTCCTCTGTCTACGCCGCATCTACTCCCAGGATGAGGCGTTCCACACCAGGGCATCTGAAATGTCCTAATTCTTCAGGGAACGGGGGTTCCCCTCCTCCACCATAGATGAGGCTCGCACCAGGGTCTCTTCCACTGCTCTCTCTCCCCATCCCCCCACTCGCGACAAGGGCAGTCCCCCTAGTCCTCACCTTTCACCTCACCAGCCGTCACATACAA
The DNA here is from genome assembly GCA_038087875.1 of Malacoraja senta. Lineage (NCBI taxonomy): Eukaryota > Metazoa > Chordata > Chondrichthyes > Rajiformes > Rajidae > Malacoraja > Malacoraja senta. Next base: position 63,899,128 of record CM075977.1, on the reverse strand, counting down.
CAAGTAATCCTCCGTCAGTTTCGCCACCTCCAACGTGACCCCACCACTCGCCACATCTTCCCATCTCCCCCCATGTCTGCCTTCCGCAAAGACCGCTCCCTCCGTAACTCCCTTGTCAATTCTTCCCTTCCCTCCCGTACCACCCCCTCCCCGGGCACTTTCCCTTGTAACCGCAAGAGATGCAACACTTGTCCTTTCACCTCTCCCCTCGACTCCATTCAAGGACCTAAGCAGTCGTCCCAGGTGCGACAGAGGTTCACCTGCATCTCCTCCAACCTCATCTATTGCATCCGCTGCTCTAGATGTCAGCTGATCTACATCGGTGAGACCAAGCGGAGGCTTGGCGATCGTTTCGCCGAACACCTCCTCTCGGTCCGCAATAACCAACCTGACCTCCCGGTGGCTCAGCACTTCAACTCCCCCTCCCATTCTGTTTCCGACCTCTCTGTCCTGGGTCTCCTCCATGGCAAGAGCGAGCAACACCAGAAATTGGAGGAACAGCACCTCATATTCCACTTGGGGGTCTGCATCCTGAGGGCATGAACATTGAATTCTCCCAATTCTGTTAGCCCTTGCTGTCTCCTCCCCTTCCTCAGCCCTCGGGCTGTCTCCTCCCATCCCTCAGCCCTCGGGCTCCTCCTCCGCACTTTTCCCTTCTTCTCCCCACCCCCCATCAGTCTGAAGAAGGGTTTCGGCCCGAAACGTTGCCTATTTCCTTCGCTCCATAGATGCTGCTGCACCCGCTGAGTTTCTCCAGCATTTTTGTGTACCTTCGATTTTCCAGCATCTGCAGTTCCTTCTTAAACAGAATGAATCTTTGCTCTGAGTCAATGATGCTCGAACCCCAAGCCAGGTGCAAACATCCTTGCAACCCTTATTTAATGAAGCCTTTTACAAAAAATTTTTTTTTTAACATATATTACCCATCTTCCAAACTAGAGATACCAAGACCAATGCTCTCAACTACACTTGAAGAAAATATATTTTTTTGTCTGAAGAAGGTTCTCAACCAGAAACGTCACCTGTTTGTCTGCCTTCGATTTTCCCAGCATCTGCAGTTCTTTCTTAAATATTTTCTCAGATAAATAGGTTGAGTCTTCTTACCTAAGCTCCCATTCCCAGTATGTCAAGTCTGGTTTCACCAAGACGCAATATAATTACAGTCTGACCGTACTCTAATACTCCTGTAACTTTGGATACAGGATGAAATACGCATTTCCTATAGATTTCTCGTTAACATTGAACATGAAGGTCTATGATTTTCATAACATTCTGGATTCTGTTAATATTGCTGTGAATTTTTGTGACTTTCCTGTTAAAATATAAAACAGATTTGTCTGCTTATATTTTCCCAAAGAAGCGGATAATTTCAGATTTTACTGTGCTGTTCCATCAGCAAGGTTTTTGCCTATTTACTCCTTGATCTTCACCTTAAATTTTCTCCATCTTTCACTCCCAGCTAGTTTGGCATTACAAGTTATTGTTAAAAAATGTTTAAGTCGGACCTAACAAATCTTACCTCAACCTCAGGAGACTGAGTGGTGTCTAAGCACAGAGAGCTAGCACACTAACCAAACAAGCATGTACATACAAGGGATTACAGATGCTGGTTTACAAAACACTCACCTGACTCCGGCAACGTGGATCACACACATCACTCCCGAACATATTCCTGGCAAACGTACGTTCTCTCAATAACAAAGTGGACGAACTGCAATTCCTGCACCAGACAAAGAAGAACTTCTTTCGAGCCGCTGCCCTGTGCTTCACCGAGACCTGGCTGTGTGAGTCGACCCCGGACGGCGAGCTGCATCTAGCTGGCATCCAACTTCACAGAGCAGTAGAGGCAGCGGGGAAATCAAGAGGCGGTGGAATATGCTTCTATACCAACCAGGACTGGTGCAGCGACATCACAGTAATGTCAAACTTCTGGTCTCCCAACCTAGACGCCTTCATTATAAACTGCAAACCCTTCTACTCTCTGAGGGAATTTAACTCCTTTATTCTCGCTGGAGTTTACATCCCCCCCCCCCCCCCATGCTTGCGTACGTGAGGCGCAAACGTAACTCACTGACCAGGTAATGAGGGTAGAGAGTGACTTCCCGGACTCCATGGTCATTGTTTTGGGGGACTTTAACAAAGCTATCCTGTATCCTGGGCATTTCTTGGCAAGACAGAGTGATCAACGCCGAGACCCTGTCTCACGCTGGCCTTCCCAGTATGTACACTCTACTCAGGCAGCGCTGACTACGGTGGCTGGGCCATGTCCACCGCATGGAGGATGGCCGTATTCCAAAAGACATCCTCTATGGAGAGCTGACATCTGGGAGGAGAACCATCGGTCACCCCCCAGCTACGTTACAAGGATGTCTGCAAGAGAGATATGAAGGCACTCGACATCGATGTGGAGTCCTGGGAGAGTGTTGCAGCTGACCGCACGAGGTGGAAAGGTACCCTGAACCAACATCTCAAAACGGGGGAAGAGAAACTGATAAACGCAGCGGCAGACGAGCGGGCACGCAGAAAGGAGCGCAGCAACTTCAACAAACCAGAGACCACACACAAATGTGACCTTTGCCACAGAGACTGTCACTCCCGCATTGGTCTCTTCAGCCACAAGCGACGCTGCTCTAGCCGAGGTTTGGAGAAGCAGCCAACAACTAGGATGCATCACCCATGGTCAGTCATGACCGAGGGGGGGCCTACGACGAACAAAGCTAAACTCAGCCGTGATCTTCCAAAGTACAGACTTCAGGTTACCTGCCCCACCAGAGGGGAGAGAACATTTGACCACTGTTACACGTCAATCAAGAACGCATATCGCTCTGTTCCCCGGGCGGGTCTGGGTCTCTCTGATCATTGTCTAGTTCACCTTATTCCGACCTACAGGCAGAAACTAAAATCTGCTAAGCCTGTGGTCAAAACAACAAAAAGGTGGACAAGCGAGGGCATTGAGAACCTACAATCCTGCTTTGACTGCACGGATTGGAATGTGTTCAGGGAAGCAACACAAGCCTCGATGAGTATACAGACACTGTATCATCATATGTCAGCTTTTGTGAGGACAGTTGCATTCCAACTAGGACGTGGACCTGATTTAACAATGACAAGCCCTGGTTTACTGCAGAACTCAGGCAGCTCCGACAGTCCAAAGAGGAAGCCTACAGTAGCGGGGATGCAGACCTCTACAGGCAGCAAAGCACAAGCTGAAAAGAGGAATCAGAGTTGCCAAGGAAAGGTAAGGGCCTGTCCCACTTGGCTGTCCTTCATGCGTCATTTACGCGACCTGCTAGCGTGTGGGTAGCGCGGGACGGGCGCATGGAGTGGTGTAGAGGAGTGTGGAGTGGCGTGGAGGAGTGTGGACTTCGTCCTGAACGAAATCTTCACGCGCCACCGGCCTGTCGCGTAACTGACAGCCAAAGTGGGACAGTCCCAAGACCCTGGCGCGGCGCAACGTCTCACCTCCAACAGCAGCAGAACCAGGCAAGCGATCGTCGAACTTGGCCTGGGGCTCACGGCCGTTGCAGATCCGGATCCGCCCCCACTCCTACTCCCAGAGCGGGGGCACGACGATTGAAGATAGACACCAAATGCTGGAGTAACTCAGCGGGACCGGCAGCATCTCTGGAGAGAAGCAATGGGTGACGTTTCGGGTCAAGACCCTTCTTTCAGACTGAAGAAGAGTCTCGACCCAAAACATCATCCATTCCTTCTCTCCAGAGATGCTGCCGGTCCCGCTGAGTTACTCCTGCATTCTGTGCCTATCTTCAAATGACGTCACACGCTCCAGACGGCTGTGCGGACGCATGATGCGCGCGACTCTCGCGGGACCGTCGCGCGTCAGTCACGACTGGCCTGTCGCGTAAGTGACGGCCCAAGTGGGACAGGCCCTGTACTCTGAGAAGTTGAGGAGCACGTTTTCAGCTAGTGACTCTTCAGTTTGGAAGGGTTTGCAAGAAATCACCAGCTACAAGAGGAAAGCACCCCCCCCCCCCCGCTCTTTGGACAATCGTCAGCTGACCAATGACCTGAATGAGTTCTACTGCAAGTTTGACAAGCAGAAGCGTAACCCTGGTAAGCCTTCCCCCCCCATCCCAACCAAAACAGCCAGACCCCAGTCTGCAAAGACTGGACCCTTCTACACCCACACCTCCCTAATCACCACTTCACACCTACTTCAAGCAAGACTCCAATCTGAAAAGAATGGACCCTTTCCCACTCACCCCTCTCCAATCACCACTTAACACCTAATTACAGCCTGACTGCAAAAGACTGCGGCCTCCTCCACTACCCACCACTTCCGTGCTGCTCAACATTAATCTGGCCACTTCTCCATCACCAACAATAGAAATTGAGGTGGAGCGGCTGTTCAGAAGACAGAAAAGCCGGAAATCTCCAGGACCGGACAATGTTTCCCCCACTACTCTCAAGCTCTCGCTCTGTGCCGAACAACTGGCACCGGTCTACACAGACATTTTCAACCAGTCCCTGCAAACCTGTACTGTCCCTGCCTGCTTTAAAGTCTCCACTATTGTCCCTGTACCCAAAAAGGCAAGGATTACTGGTCTTAATGACTACAGGCCTGTCGCACTGACCTCTGTAGTCATGAAGACCCTTGAAAGGCTTGTGCTGGCCAAGGTGAAAAATATCACAAGCCCTCTGCTGGACCCTCTGCAGTTTGCATATAGGGCCAATAGATCTGTGGATGATGCAGTCAACCTAGGCCTGCACTTCATCCTCCAGCACCTAGACCGCCAGGGGACCTATGCGAAGATTTTGTTTGTTGATTTTAGCTCTGCATTCAACACCATTATGCCAGAGCTACTACACTCCAAACGTTCCAAGTTGATTGTGCCTGAACTCCTCTGTCGGTGGATCACCAGCTTCCTGACAGACAGGAAGCAGCATGTGAGTCTGGGAAAACACATCTCGGATCCGCAGACCCTCAGCATAGGAGCACCGCAAGGCTGCGTACTCTCTCCTCTCCTCTCTCTACACCAATGTCTGCACCTCCACAGACACCTCTGTCAAACTTCTCAAGTTTGCGGACGACACAACCCTGATTGGACTGATCCAGGATGGGGAGGAATCTGCCTACAGACAGGAAGTGACACAGCTGGCATCCTGGTGCCATCGCAACAACCTGGAGCTCAATGCTCTTAAGACAGTGGAATTGATTGTAGACTAGGAGAGCTCCCCCTCCCCTCACCCCACTCAACACCACAGTCACATCTGTGGAGTCTTTTAAGCTCCTGGGAACCATCATCTCCAAGGACCTTAAATGGGGGGCTACCATCGACTCCAGTCAAAGGCAAAAGAGAGGATGTACTTCCTGCGGAAGCTGAGGAAGCACAATCTGCCACAGGCAATGATGGTCCAATTCTATACGGCCATCGTAGAGTCTGTCCTCACCTTCTCCATCATGGTCTGCTTTGGCTCAGCCATCAAGCACGACATCCGGAGACTGCAGCGAATCGTCCGATCAGCTGAGAAGGTTATTGGCTGCAACCCCCCCTCCATTGACGAACTGTACACTGCAAGGGCCAGGAAGGGAGCGGGTAAGATCATCTCTGACCCCTCTCACCCTGGTCACAAACTCTTTGAATCACTTCCCTCTGGAAGGCGACTCCGGACTGTCAAAGCTGCCACAACCAGACATAAAAACAGCTTTTTTTCCCCAATAGCTCTACTCAATAACCAAAAATCTGTAGCCTCCTTTTGCTCTGGTATTTTATTTAATTCACATGTTTAATCGATAATGTTTTATTATTAATGTTTAATGTTTTATGTGTCATTCCTAACTGTTAGGTTGTCACTTGCGGGCAGAGCACCAAGGCGAATTCCTCATATGTGAATACTTGGCCAATAAACTTATTCATTCATTCATTCAAATGCTGGAGTAATCCATGGGGCAGCCAGCATCTCTGAAGAACGGACAGGGAACAGGACCCTTCTTCAGACTGATTCTAGTGGGGGGAAGAAAGCAGAGAGATGGGGGTATATAAAAGCCAGCAAGTGATAGGTGGATATAGCTGAGGGGGCTTTTAATATAGAAGATGGGTGGACAAAGGCCAGAGACTAGAAACAGACAGAAAGCTGTGAGATAAGGGTTGAAGGGGCAGAACAAAGCCAACCAAGTTGGATAGTTGGATACAGGCCAGGAGAGGGGGCGGGGGGGAGGGTTGATTGGGTGGGTTTGTCAAAGGCCAGAGATGAGAATACGACAGAGAGCTCTGAGATAAGGAGAGAAGTGTGAAATGTGAAGCCAGAGGAAGGGATATAGGTAGTATAGGTAGGAGATGGGGGAAGGGGGGGTATGACAGTGGGAGACATGGTTGCGCATTCTATTGGGGCACAGGGAATAGAGGGGGGGACAAGCCATAGGAGTCCTCAACATCGATTTGCAGTCCCCACCCAACAAAGTCTTGTCAAATACTATCTGCTCTCACCGGATGAATGAATCATTCTCCATGTTACACTTGGAAGTAGCACTGAGCAACCAGGCATATAATTTACGAGGGGCATATGGATGGAGAGAGGAGAACATCAATATCGACCAAGAGTGACTCACAGAATCACTGACTACATGACAACCGAGTCTGTGCAAACTAGTTAACAGATCAGCACAGGAATGAACACTTGATCCAGGTCTTGACTTGAAACGCCAACTATCCCTTTATTTGCACAAATGCTGCTCAACCGTCTACGTTTCTTCAGTAGTTTGTTTGTTCCTCAGGAATGAACCAACTTACTTCACCCTCACCAATACATTTCTGGCTATACACGTCCATTACAGAACTGTAATAAAATAACAACTGCACAGTTTTCGTGAAGTTGTTATCCTCCACTCTATTGTTACAAAAATATCAGGGGATTATCTCTAGTTCACCGACTGCAGAAGTGCATACATAAAGCAGCACCAGGCAAATATTACAAGTCAACATGCATTCTTAACAACAAAAACAGAATGCTACAGGCAGAGCCAAATGATTAGAACTGTTAATTATGCGATTAAAGTGCTACAGTGAGATGCTGAAAGAGTGCATAACTGTCAGAGGTGCACTCATTTTGACATGACATCAGTCTCAGTTATTTTCTCATACAAAAGTACCACATCTATTGGTGGCCAGAGATAAACACTCACCAAAACATGAAAAGGATGCTAATAGTGTTGGTCAGAATTTATTCTTAACATTCAAACGCCATGTTAACAAATGAAAAAAAAATCTTAATACATTAATTATTAATCATATTAATTATAACTATGAAAGTGAAGAACAATATTTGCATACCTCTCAGCTCTACATTGTTCAAGTTGACTTTCAATTATTTGCTTTTCTTGCTCAAGTGCTTGTACTTTTTGTTTGCAATCCTCATGCATTTTACTTGTAACCTCCTTCCCTTCCTGGTTTAGTGTGTTGTGCAGTTGTTTCTTCTCCTCCCGAAGGACACAAATAGCAGCTTCATATTTTGTTTCAAGTTCAAAGACAACTCTCTCCTTCTCTGAAACCATTTCCTCCTTCTGTTTATCTATGGCTTTCAAACATTGTTTCAACTTAGTATCAAGCTCTTCAACTTGTCCCTTTAATGTTACTTCTGCATCAAGTGCTTGTTGCCTCATCGCGTCCAGTTTGCTTAACTCTGTTCTGAGAAGGGCCATCTCAACTTCGTGTCTATCCACCAATTCAGAAATGCACTGATTTTTCTCAATGGACATTAATGTTCTTTGTTCTGCAAGTTCCACATCACAGTCTTCTACCTTTAGCTGCATCTGGCATTTTAAGTCAGTTATCTCTTTGCTATACTTCTCTGCTTCTTTCAGTACCTGACATTTTATAATCTCTTCTTGTTGGACTTGGTTCTCCTTTAAAAGCTGCCGTAATTCCTCTGTTTCAGTTTCTTTCAAAGTTAATTCAACTTCCTGCTTACATCTTATGTCAGAAAGGTCAGAAACTTTAAATTTAAATTCATTCAATTGTTTATCTTGTTCCTGGAGCTTTAGGGTAAGGGACTGCTGTAGGTCTTCTAACTTGGCTTCATTTTTCCTCTGGATTTGTAGTTGCTGATCACAATGATCAGTCATCATCCTTTCCACCTCTTGCTGATGCCGAGCTTGACATTCTTCCAGATCTTTCAAATGACTTTGTTCAAGATTCTGAAGCTCTTCACTTAAGCGTGCCATCTTCTGTTCAGCTTGTATTTTAAGCCCATTTAATTCTTCCAATAAACTCTCTTTGGACTGACTAAGTTCTTGGATTTGTATCTCTAGTTTCCTTCGCTCTTCCATTAGATCCTGAATTTCTTTCGCTTTACTAATTTGTAAACATACAAAGGTTTCATTTTTAGTCCGTGTTACAGCAATTTCATTATCTTTTTGCCTTATACTATCTTCAAGTTCAAACAATTGCTTTCTCAACTTCTCTACAATTTGCTGAGTGGCCTCAGCCTCAATGTTCCATTTGCTCATTCGGTCTTCATAATCCTTATTTAAAGCCTCTAGCTTTTGCTGATAATTTCCCTGTGCTTCTGCTTCAACTCTGCATTTTACAGTTTCTATTATGCTTCTTAATTCTTCACTTACATTTCTCATGGAACTATTAAAATCACGCTGTTCTTTCTGAATAAGTGCTCTGAAATGGCTAAGATCTTTCCTAATGCTTACAAAATGTGACTGAGACATTTCGGTGATAAGTCTATATCTTTCTATATGTACTTTTAAATTTGCAACTTCATTAGAGTCTTCCTTTTCGCCAAATGTTGTATCTTGCATACGTCTATTATCAATAGCATTAATAACAGAAGAATAGAGAGATTCAAGCATCATTTCAGGACTTTGCGGATCACTGTTTAAATTCGGTGATGGCAGGTTCTCCTCGATCACAAACTCATTTACAGCTGACATGAAATCAGACTCTGGACTTTCTGCCAACGAATCCATATCTACAGATCCTTGTTTAAGAACTTGTTCCAAACCGGGATGAGGAATAGTTTCAAAATCAAATGTATGGGCATCAATACTATCAGGAGATAACTCTTCTAATGAAGCAGGCACATTTTCAGATGGACAGATTGGTCCCTGAAGGCTAAGAGTGGGTCTGATTCTAGAAGAGGTAGCTTGAGTTTTGGTTGTGCTTTCAAGCCTGTGTGCTGTTGTTGTTAATGTAGGTTGATCAAGTGATGCCTGTAAAAGAAAACAGTGAAGAGATTTTTTTTTAATTCAAAAGAGGATTAGATAAAATGACTTAGCACTTAATGATAGAAATTAGGTAAAATAAATGGAAGTTTAATTGGGTATTTTATAACAAGTCGCTCAATTACACATTTTTTCAACTGCTGGAATGACCAAATATGAATATCCACATATAATTACTAAAACACTAATATTTCAGGCTAAATCAGTTCTACCATGAAAAGACTAAATTCTATGTTTTTGAAAATAGTTTTAAAAACAATTGCCGCTTGGAGAAACTTGAATTAATAAATGAAAGCCAACAAAAGCTGAATTGTTGCAATAGGCTGTATAGCCTACTGCACTGCTATAACAATTCTACACATGACACTTTGACTGTGTTATCTCATTTCCTATTCATACCTTTACCTAGATTTAGAGCAGCACTGCCACAGCTAGTAACCTGCTGCCTCTCAACTCCAGCGTTCTGGATTCAATCCTAATCCCATATATGGTCTATGTGGAGTTTGCATGGTTTTCCTGCGACTGTGGATTACCACCAGTTACTTCAGTTTCTTCCCAAATCCCCAAAACAGGCAGGTAGGTAGGTTAATTGGCTACTGTAAATTGCTCTTCATCTTTAGGCGAGTAGTTGAATCTGGGTGAGTTGACAGGAATCTTGGGGGAATGAAGTGGGATTAGTGCAACATTAATGTAAAATGGGTGATTCGTGATCAGCACGTTTATAACAGAGAAAAGGGCCTCTTTTCCATTTTGCATTGTTCAACACTTTTGAGAATAGAGTAATAATTGATTGTAGACTTTAGGAGAGCTCCCCCTCGCCCCACCCCACTCACCATCAACAACACCACAGTCACATCTGTGGAGTCTTTTAAGTTCCTGGGAACCATCATCTCCAAGGACCTTAAATGGGGGGCCACCATCGACTCCACAGTCAAAAAGGCCAAACAGAGGATGTACTTCCTGCGGCAGCTGAGGAAGCACAATCTGCCACAGGCAATAATGGCCCAATTCTATACGGCCATCGTAGAGTCTGTCCTCACCTTCTCCATCATGGTCTGGTTTGGCTCAGCCACCAAACACGACACCCGGAGGCTGCAGCGAATCGTCCGATCAGCTGAGAAGGTTATTGGCTGCAACCTTCTCTCCATTGATGAACTGTACACTGCAAGGGCCAGGAAGGGAGCGGGTAAGATCATCTCTGACCCCTCTCACCCTGACCACAAACTCTTTGAATCACTTCCCTCTGGAAGGCGACTCCGGACTATCAAAGCTGCCACAGCCAGACATAAAAACAGCTTTTTTCCATGAGTAGTAGCTCTACTCAATAACCAAAAATCTGTAGCCTCCTTTTGCTCTGGTATTTTATTTAATTCACATGCTTAATCAATAATGTTTTATTATTAATGTTTAATGTTTTATGTATCATTCTTAACTGTCACTATATGTCATGTTGTCACTTGTGGGCGGAGCACCAAGGCAAATTCCTTGTATGTGAATACTTGGCCAATAAACGTATTCATTCATTCATTTAGTTAGAAATTTCATCTTATCCCTTGCTCTGGCGAGATGCTAGAACAATGACCAAAATTTCAGCCCAGTAACTCTGAACAAATTTACATCCTACCTCCCATTCTTGGGAGATACTTGTTACGTGCTGTATGATGTCTATAAAGCATCAAGTTCAAAGACAAGGAAAGGGATTAAATCTAATCCTCTATTCCTGATCCATGTAACAGGTATGCAGATAGTAAATATGAACCAGACTCGCTCAATAAATGTCAAAGTAGTGATAAATCAAAAACCAAGGTGTTGTTTCAAGTATATATTATGCAAAAATAGAGGCAAGATAAATTACAGAGAATGAGAATGAACAGAGCACATTTGTTTCAGATTTTGCAACTGCGTATCTGTCACATAGGTTAGGAATAAGGGGTAAAGAGCAGCAAATCAAACATTGAATATATTCTAAACATATTGACTGCGAATGTTTTTGACATTAGATTGTATAAAATTAGCCGATGATCAATTAACACACATAAATTTAATTTAAATGACATGAAATTAAAATAGGAAGCAGTTAGATCAACAAATCCAAAAGATAATTAAATACTTCACTAATAACAGCTGAGCAGTTTACAGGCTGCAATTAAAGCATCATTCATTTTTTTAAACCAAAATGTCTATAATTAAATCAATAAAGTAATATACATCAGGAAAGGATGAAAAGGCTGGGAATCTTATCTAAAATAGAAACATCAGATGGGTGACATGAATCTAAAAATAAAACTGAGGCATAGCTTCCATATTTATATCAAACCTTTCAGAACTTGTTACCACAAGGAGGGTTGTGATACTCAGTCCTGATGCATTTCAAGTAAAATAAGTTTTCAATAAAATGGAATAGAAGGATATGTTAGAAACAGAATATAGGTGAAGGAGTAGGCCAATCGGCCCTTCAAGCCAACAACGCCATTCAATATGATAATGGCTGATCATACAAAATCAATAACCCGTTCATGCTTTCTCCCCATGTCCCTCGATTCCATTAGCCCTAAGAGCCGCCGTGCCCTCCATAATGTTTGGGACAAAGACCCATTATATATTAATTTGCCTCTGTACTCCACAATTTGAGATTTGTAATAGAAAAAAAATCACATTGGTTAAAGTGCACATTGTCAGATTTTATTAACGTTTTTTTTTAATACATTTTGGTTTCACCATGTAGAAATTACAGCTGTGTTTATACATAGTCCCACCCATTTCAGGACACCATTATGTTTGGGACACATGGCTTCACAGGTGTTTGTAAATGCTCAGGTGTGTTTAAATGCCTCCTTAATGCAGGTATAAGAGAGCTCTCAGCACCAAGTCTTTCCTCCAGTCTTTCCATCACCTTTGGAAACGTTTATTGCTGTTTATCAACATGAGGACCAAAGTTGTGCTAATGAAAGTCAAAGAAGCCATTATGAGACTGAGAAACAAAAATAAAACTTATAGCCATCAGCCAAACTTTAGGCTTACCAAAATCAACTGCTTGGAACATCATTAAGAAGAAAGAGAGCATTGGTGAGCTTACAGTGCCCTCCATAATGTTTGGGACAAAGACCCATCATTTATTTATTTGCCTCTGTACTCCACAATTTGAGGTTAAAGTGCACATTGCCAGATTTTAATAAAGGCGATTTTTATACATTTTGGTTTAACCATGTAGCAATTACAGCAGGGTTTATACAGCAGTGTAATAGAAAAAAAAATCACATTTGGTTAAAGTGCACATTGCCAGATTTTAATAAAGGTGATTTTTATACATTTTGGTTTAACCATGTAGCAATTACAGCAGTGTTTATACATAGTCACCCCATTTCAGGGCACCATAATGTTTGGGACACAGCTATGTCATGCAAATGAAAGTAGTCGTGTTTAATATTTTGTTGCATATCGTTTGCATGCAATGACTGCTTGAAGTCTGCGATTCATGGACATCACCAGTTGCTGGGTGTCTTCTCTGTATTGCCTGTATTGCAGCCACCTTTAGCTTATGCTTGTTTTGGGGGCTAGTCCCCTTCAGTTTTCTCTTCAGCATATGAAAGGCATGCTCAATTGGGTTCAGATCAGGTGATTGACTTGGCCACTCAAGAATTTACAATTTTTTAGCTTTGAAAACTTTTGTTGCTTTAGCAGTATGTTTGAGATCATTGTCCTGCTGCAGAATGAACCACCGGCCAATGTTTTGAGGCATTTGTTTGAACTTGAGCAGTTAGGATGTGTCGATACACTTCAGAATTCATTATGCTACCACCATCAGCAGTTGAAGGTAGACAATAAACTGGAGAAACTCAGTGGGTGAGGCAGCATCTATGGAGCTATGGAGCAAAGGAATGGGTGGCATTTTGGGTCGAGACCCTTCTTCAGACTGATCTTAATTAGTCTCAATACAATCAACAGCAGTTGTATCATCAATGACGATAAGTGAGCCAGTACCTTCAGCAGCCATAGATGCCCAGGGCATAACATCCCCACCACCGTGTTTCACAAATTAAGTGGTATGCTTCGGATCTTGTGCAGTTCCTCCATTCCTCCACACTTTGCTCTTGCCATCACTCTGATATAAGTTAATCTTCATCTTATCTGTCCACAATACCTCTTTCAAGAACTGTGGTTGCTCTTTTAAGTACTTCTTGGCAAACTGTAACCTGGCCTTCTGTCAGACAGGTGTTTGGGGATTTTCTTTATTATAGAGAGAATTCTTCTTTCTTCTTAATGATGTTCCAAACAACAGATTTTGGTGAGCCTAAGGTTTGGCTGATGTCTCTAACAGTTTTACTCTTGTTTCTCAGTCTCATAATGGCTTATTTGACTTTCATTGGCACAACGTTGGTCCTCACGTTGATAAACAGCAATAAAACATTGCATCCGGTGGCGCTGTTGCTAGCTGCCTCCGCCTTCAGTCCAGTATCTTTTTGTTTTTTTTGTTATGTTTGAAGAACGTTTTTTGTGTTTTTATGTGGGGGGGGGGGGGGGGAAGAGGGTACGGTAAGGGGGATACCGTCCTTCAGTCGCTTCCTGGAGAGGACGCGACTATTTTTCAAGTCGCGTCCTCGCCCCCCCCCCACCCCGCGGCCTACCCACTGGATTGGCGCGGCCTTTCCTGCCGGGACCGACCAGAGCTCCAGCAGCAGCGGCGCAGCGTTGGATACATCGCGGGGCGGGCGATGCCTTAACGGGGATCGCCGTTTGGAGCTCCGGAGTGCTGGGCCTGCTGCACCGACATCGCAGAGCTGTGGTTCGTGGAGCTCCCAACGCGGGCGGCGCTGACCAACATCGCGGAGTCCTGCGACACCGCCCGGCTCGGCCTGTGGACTTCGGGAGCCGTGGACTCTGGTGGGAGGTGGCTGATTTGGAGGTCCGAGCCGCTGAGGATGTTCTCCGTCGGGGTTCCACCGTTCCCGGCGAGAGGGCCTGAGCATCGGGCCGCCCGTGGCGGCGACTGCGGGTGCTCGGGAGGCCCCGACTACGGGTGAACATCTGGGAAGATCGGCGGGGAGGTTGGCTGGACTATGGTACCTTCCTTAACTTTGGTGCCGCTGTGGGGTTATGTTGTGTCGTGGACTTCTGTGTTTGTGCTTTTTTATTTTTTATTTTTTTATTGATTTATTATTTATTTTTATGATACATGACTAAGGAAAATCCATTTCGTTGTCTCTTATGAGATAATGACAATAAATTGAATACAATATAAAATTGAATACAATACAAAAAGTTTCCAAGGGTGATGGAAAGACTGGAGGAAAGGCTAGGTGCTGAGAGCTCCAATTAGGGGATTATGTATAAACACAGCTGTAATTTCTACATGGTGAAACCAAAATGCATAACAATGGCCTTTAATATAATCTGACAATGTGCACTTTAACCACATGTGATTTTTTCTATTACAAATCTCAAATTGTGGAGTACAGAGGCAAATAAATAAATGATGGGTCTTTGTCAGAAACATTATGGAGGGCACTGTGTATCTATCTCTCTCTTGCTGGAATTAGATTAGCTGTGTCCCATGTGAGGCATAAACACAAGTAGAGACATGCTGGGCCAAGTATGGCAGGTTGTGTTCATTTTGGGTAGCACTATATCTCATAATTTCATCTAGGAGATAGTCTTGGTTTTAATTGCACGTGAAGAGAATGTTTGAGATGGCTATTTTTTCGTTGTTAAACTGGAAAGGGTGCAGAGAAGATTTATGAAAATGTTGTCAGGAATCAAGGGCCTGAGCTACAGGGAGAGGTTGAGCAGGCTAAGACTTTATTCCTTGGTGTGGAGGAGGATGAGTGGTGATCATGTATAAGATCATGAGAGGTATAGATAGGGCACATGCACAGTCTTTTACCCAGAGTCAGAGAATCAAGAACCAGAGGACATTGGTTTAAGGTGAGGGGGTAGATTTAATACAAACCTGAGGGGCAACTTTTTTTTTTTACACAAAGGATGGTAGGTATATGGAATGAGCTGCCACAGGAGCTATTATCACAAATTTAGACAGGTATGTGGGTAGGTTAGGTATAGTGGGATATTGGCCAAATGCAGAAAGGTATGACTAGTGCAGATGGGGCATGTTGGTCAGCATGGGCAAGTTGGGCTGAAAGGCCTTTTTCCACACAGTATGACTTTATGACAGCAATCGCTAGCTATGGAAACAGGTACAAGTACTCAGGCTTAGGTTATTAAAAAAAAAAGTCATACCCAAATAGACCTTCACAAAAAAACACACCGTGACATTAGTCTAATCTCAGCCCATTTTTGGATATGATTATCCCAATTTTGGAACTACAGCCTAAAATGTGATCAAGCTTATTTTGAAAAAAAAGAGCTGGCTATTTAAAATCTGGTCAAGATATGGGATGAATGTTCCTCTATCTAGTGGCATAAAGGGTTCTAAATAAAATAAGTGTGATCATCGTATTGCGTAACCCGTAATTACAAACAGCCAAAAAAGGTTAAATGGACTCAAGATAGGTGATTCTGGAAATGAGAAAACATTTACATGAAAGGAAATTGTAAAGGTACATGACAATAGGAGAGCAAAACAATGGCGCTTTGCATCCACCAGACCCATGACTTTCAATGCATCAACTGTTTTGATTTCCACATTTGCCAAGGACTAGGTGAACCAAAGGACAAGATTAACTGGCTTTGCACTGAGACAATTACACCAACATTTCAAAATGATTCAAAAGGACATCCTTTAAATTGGTTTCAAATTTTTGGATAACAACCACTTTAATTTAAAATAAGGATGCACAATGGCACAGTTAATACTTCAGAGGTCCAGCAATCAAGGTTCAATCCTGACTTTAGATAGTTTAGTTCATAAGTTCAAGGAGCAGAATTAGGCCATTCGACCCATCAAGCCTCCTCTGCCATTCAATCATTGCTGATCTATCTTTCCATCTCAACCCCATTCTCCTGCCTTCTCCCCATAACCCGACACTAATCAGGAATCTGGCAATCTCCGCCTTAAAGATATTCATGGACTTGGCTTCCACAGCCGTCTGTCACAATGAATTCCACATATTCATCACCCTCTGACGAAAGAAATTCCTCCCCATCTCCTTTCTAAAAAGTTACGTCCTTTTATTCTGAGGCTTCTGGTCCGAGCATCACCCCTCGTGCAAGCATTCTCTCCACATCCACTCTATCCAAGCCTTTCACTATTCGGTAATTTTTAATTAGGTCCCCTTCATCCTTCCAATCTCCAGCAAGCACGTACCTTCAAACCCTCATACGTTAACCCAATCATTCCTGGGATCATTTTCGTAAACCTCCTCTGGACCCTCTCCAACGCCAACACTTCCCTCCTCAGAGGTATTGGGGATGCAGCATGGTTACAGGCACTTCGACCCACAGAGTCCACGTCGACCATCGATCACTCATTCACACTAGTTAAATCCAACTTTCTCATCTATTCCCTACACCTGGTGCAATTGTTTTTTTTTATTGTTTTTTTTACAGAGGTCAATTAACCTAAAAACCTACACATTTTGGGGATGTGGGAGGAGACCCGAGCAGCTGGGGAATACCCGTGTGGTCATCGAGAGAAAATGCTAACTCTACAGAGACAGCAGCCAAGGTCAGGATTGAACCCGGATCTCTGGCGTTGTGAGCCAGCAGCTCTACCAACAGTGCCGCCACAGATGGTGTATGTGTGGTGTTTGCACTTTGTCCCTGTGATCATGCCCCAAGGGTCGGCGCCACACACACATTAACCCCCTGCTTGATATTATATTCATATTATTCATTCGCTCCTTTTACACCATCCCCCGCCATATCCACTCACGCATAACCCCCAGCACGGCTAGAGAGGGGGGGGTGGAGAGGGAGGGAAGGGGGGTAGAGAGGGAGAGGGAGGGGGGGAGGGAGAGATTGAGGGGTGGGGGGCGGCGTCACAGGGAATGGCTGGTTTCCGAACGCAATACTCCACCACTCACCCATAGGTCCCAATATTCGCTACTCTCTAGAGAGGGACGGGGGGTAGAGAGGGGGGGGGGTGCAGAGAGGAAAATCCCCCTCTCCACCCCCCCTCTCTCTCCTTCTCTGTCCCGGGGAGGGGGTAGAGGCAGCACCTACCCAGGTCGTAGAGCTCTTTGCGATGTCATCACTCGGGTGCTCCTCGGGTTATATCGGGTTGTCAGGAAACCCGAGCCGAGGCGCGAGCATACTTCGTGTTCAGCGGCTGGGCTATGGGCGGGGCTGGGCGCTGCGGATGCCCTTGGGTTATCTCGGGTTCTCTCGGAAAACCCGAGCCGAGGTGCGAGCATACTGCGTGTTCAGCGGCTGGAAAGTCTCGGAAGCGCCTTCGAAAGCTGTCAGAATCTGCAGAACAGAGCCCACTTGCTCGTTCTTTCTGCGTCTTTTGAATAACCGGGGGGAGGGTGGCGGGTGGGGGGAGGGTGGTGACGTCACTCCTGGAAAAGTGCCCAGCAGGCAGCGCGTTGAAAACTCTGCGCAGCTTCCCGCGAGGAGCAAAGGCATTGTGATGTCATCCAGCTCGCTTCAGCACGTTAGATTTTAAAAAGATGTCAGATTGGTGAACAATATTAGTAAAAAACTCGGGAAATAATGAACCAAATTTTCAGATGAGGGGATTTTCGAAATCACGAGGTAAATCTCTACCAGAATATGTAAAAATATCATCGTTACCGCGTCGGGTTTTCGAGATGTGAATCACATATGAAAACACACACACATCCAAGATCGGAGTTTTAATAGTTACTAAGTGGGACCCGTTGGGTCCCAGCATCACATGGGAGGGCTGGTCCCCCAACGCAATATTCCACCTCTCCACCAATTCCAATATTGGTGGCCAGTGGGGGGGCTTTATGGAGCGCTAGTATGGGTGTTGTGCGCTGAAGGGACTGGTTTCCAGAGGGCTAGTATTTACTTTGTGGGCCGAATGGATTCTTGGGCTGGCGGCTCAGTCACTCAAGCCTGTTGTGCTGGCAGCTTACTCACGGCTGGTGGGCTCGCAGTTGACTCACGGCTATTCCTTGAAATTCCATTTCAAGCAGGGTGCAAGGCCACCAAATTCAAGTGCAGTTTCATACCATTTCCAGCAGGGGGCAAGGCCACCAAATTCAAGTGCAGTTTTTCATACCACTTCAAGCAGGGTGCAAGGCCACCAAATTCGTGCAGTTTCATACCATTTCAAGCAGGGTGCAAGGCCACTAAAGACAGCGAGTCGTGACCTCTCCCCCATCTTGCAGACTGAGCCACGACCACACTTCCGGGATTTATAGTCCCTCCCCCCTCCCACCAGAAGGGTCGTGGCCTTCATGGCGTGATTGACAGGAGAGAGAATCTCAACATTTAAAAAACACTAATAACTCTTTTATATTTCATCGATGGGAAAAAATCTTCGGCACCTGATGAGCGGAGGGGGACTCTGAGTAAGATGGTAACAAATCACAGCCGTACGTGGTAGCGTTTTTTCTAAAAGCAATATAAAGCGCAAACAGGAAGTGGTCAAGATTAGACTTTTAATTTTACAGAAGGCAAAGCAGCTTTAATTAGGCAAGGCAGCTTTAGTACTTTCAAACCAAAGGCAAGGCAGGTTTAGCACTTTCAAACTAAAGGCAAGGCAGCTTTAGCACTTTCAAACCAAAGGCAAGGCAGCTTTAGCAATTTCAAACCAAAGCAAGGCAGCTTTAGCACTTTGAAACCAAAGGCAACACAGCTTTAGCACTTTCAAACCAAAGGCAACACAGCTTTAGCAATTTGAAACCAAAGGCTATATAGCTTTAGCACTTTCAAACCAAAGGCAACACAGCTTTAGCACTTTAAACCAAAGGCAACACAGCTTTAGCACTTTAAATCAAAGGCAACACAGCTTTAGCACTTTGAAACCAAAGGCAACACAGCTTTAGCACTTTGAAGCCAAAGGCAACACAGCTTTAGCACTTTCAAACCAAAGGCAACACAGCTTTAGCACTTTCAAACCAAAGGCAACACAGCTTTAGCACTTTCAAACCAAAGGCAACACAGCTTTAGCAATTTCAAACCAAAACACACTTTTGCATTTTCAAACTACATTTTCAAACCACATTAAGGGCACTGACAGGTCAGTAAAACCACTCACAGTTTAGTAGACATGTGTTCAGTGTTATTCACAGCTCAGATTGAGAATTGCGATCTCTCGCTCCCCCATCTTGCAGAGAACTGAGGCACCTCCACACTTCCGGGTTTTATCGTCCCTCCGGAAGGGGCGTGGCCTTCAGGAGAGAGAATCTCAACATTTTTTTAACACTAATAACTTTTATTTTTCATCGATGGGAAAAATCCTCTTGTCCTGCGCAGCGGAGGGGGACTCCGAGTAAGGTGGCCAAAAATCACAGCAGAAAGTCGCAGCGTTATTTCTAAAATCAATATACAGTGCAACAGGAAGTGGTCAAGATGACTTTTAGTAATATAGATTATTCATTCGCTCTTTTTACCCCTTCCCCGCCCTATCCACTCACGCATAACCCCCAACTTACAGGTGCGGCTAGAGAGGGAGGGGGGTAGAGAGAGAGGGCAGAGACACAAAGGGGCGCACAGAGAGGCGCACAGAGAGGGACACAGAGAGGGCAGAGAGGGAGCGGGTGGGGGCAGAGAAAGAGCGCTGTGCGGCGGGCAGCCGGCCGGCGACCAAAGGACTGCGAGTTCGTCAGCTTCAGCGCAGGGCCCGACCCGAGACTGACCCGAGACCGACCCACTGGAGAGCTCCAGTACAGGGCCCGACTTGCTCGTTCTTTCTGCGTCTTTTGAATAACAGGGGTGGGGAGGAGGGGAGGTGAAGATAGGCACGCAGACCCATTGTTACGTCATCAGCGAAAGGCAGTCATTTTTTAATTCAAAGTTTCGTCAGATTTTTGAACATTTTCATTAATGTCAAGAAATAAAGCATGACATTTTCAGATAAGGTGATTTTGGACACCAGGGGAAAAATGTCTATCGGAATATGTAAAAATGTTACCGTTATTGTGTCGTTTTTTTGCGAAGATGTGATTACATATACATACACACAATTAAATACACATCCAAGATCAGAGTTTTATAAGTATAGAGATATTTACCTTTTGCTCAGTGAGCAAGTCTGTGATTGTTTGGGACATTTCATCTAAACTCTGAGCCGTTTTGACCAAATTACGAAGAATTTGAATATGCTGATGTAATGGCTCAAAATCACAAAGTGTAGGAACCCTTTAAGGAAAAAGAATCAGAAACAAAAACAATTAACGTAAGCAAACTGATTATTCTCATACTGAATCAAATTAATTACGTCAACCATAAACAGTAAATAGATGTTTGCATTTTTATTTAACAAATCAAAGTCTTGATTCAATTGCTAACCCTGTGGAAAGGGAAGAGAGCATTTTGTATGAAAGCAACTGGAAAATACTGAAAACAGTACCGGAAGGCACAAAAATAATATCATAAAAAGCTTCACTTAACATATTAAGCCTCAATCAACATATTGCATGATACCTGAAATGTCTAAATAGTGGTTCTCCAAAATCAATTAGCCTGCAAGGCCAAAAACAAATCCTAACAGGAAAGAAGACAATTTATTCTGTGGAATGAGTCAACTACATTTCAACTGATAAACGGTAGCCGTTCTATAATAATATTGGAATTAAAGGTTCAAAGCTTTTTTTTAAATATTGCTCTCCTTTGTGAGCAGTCGTCACTTCAGGTAGCAAGATATCCTCAACATATCATAGTTAAGTTAGCAGAATGGC
Source organism: Malacoraja senta (assembly GCA_038087875.1). Classification (NCBI taxonomy): domain Eukaryota; kingdom Metazoa; phylum Chordata; class Chondrichthyes; order Rajiformes; family Rajidae; genus Malacoraja; species Malacoraja senta. The sequence goes on along the minus strand of CM075977.1, from coordinate 63,878,167 downwards.
AATGGAAAAATAAAAACAAAACTTTAAGACCTTCTGCCAGAACTGCGCAACAATCTTAGCAATGTAAAATGTTCATCTTCGTATTTTCAGTCAGAGATGGCAACGTAACAAAAATCCCTTTCCCCTCCCCAAAAGGCAGAAAAATGACATTTAAACAATTAAATGTTAACCATTCAGAATGATTTGAAATTTTAATCTAATTACATTTTGCAATGCATTGCTATTGCAAAGTCATAAGACTCTGAAGTATAAAATAAATAAAACTGTGAAACATTTGGTATGTGGTTAGCTTAATTTGAAGAATGAGAATTACGACAGTTCAAGGCAAGTAAATGTACCTTTCTTCACATTATCCTCCACATATCATGAAGGAACTTTACAACATATTTTTGGGAAAAAACTCAATTTAAAATGATCAGTGATTGAAATGGATCGGATAAATAGTCTGAATTTAAGTGTAAAGGATGCATAAACCTCTGAATGACCTCAATAGGGCTATTGCTTGTAATCGTTAAAATACTTCATCTAACACGCTTGGGATGAATCAGTTCCACAAATATCTGATAATTTTTTTATTGTCAATTTTAACGTTTTATTTCAATAGATTGCCAATCCCAGGAATGTTAATTTACAATTTAAAATTGCTCCAATTTTCAAATGTTTTTTCTGTTCATGTAATGACTTTGCTCAACAAGTTCCCCAGTTTTGCATCAAATATACTATGATTCCATTTCAAGTGTAATAGCATTCTTCAGAAAGTGAATTCATGTGGAGAAATTGCATCACTTCAGAAAGGATTTGAAAACCAAAGTTTTACTGAAATGCCAAATGGTAAGAAATTAGATGCGCCAAATCTACTTCTATTGTGCTTTTGGATGGCATTAGCTACAAATTTAATAGAGATGCGTTTCAAAAACAATTTCTGACCAAATTGGAGCCAATTACAAAGAATAGTCTTGTTGTCAAATATTACTTTAACGCATACTTCTCGTATGCATCAAATTTGTAATCCATCTTATACTAATTCAAACAATCAGCAGTAAAGCACTGAAGACACATGCTTTCCCCTAAAAAAAATGTAGCAGATGTCCTGGCTTTAAAAATCACACTCGTGTACACCACAAATAGCCGATTACATTGCAGAATAATTGTAGAATATGTAGGGAAAGTTGGTTTGTTCTGGCTGAAAGTCTTCAAAAGAACACATGACTACATTATGCTTAATTTACCTTTGATATGTGAAGGATAAAGAAAATATAGATTGCTTATCAAATGAAATAAAATACATTCCTGTACCATTCCAAACCTTATATTTATTAGCATTAAGCACTTTCATATATTTTGCATGCAGTGGATAATATTACCTGTATTTACCCCCAGTTTAAATACATCCTTTCAGAATTATAAATCTCATGGAATACTGATTACTTTGCTTTTCAAACAAATGTCTCCTCATATTTAGGCAGGTTCCAAGTTATCTACTGTGCTAGTTTGACTGAACTTGGTGCATACACTAAGAGCAAAATTTATCCTTGAATAGTAGCATCTATAATTATATTTAAATAATCTGATATTAAAAGCAAGAGAACTCTTGTGTATGGCACAAAAATTAGGATATCAATTTATGCATTTCTTTCATCTGTTCAATCTGCATGTACAAAATAATTTTACAAAGCTATCCAACAGAGCTGAATATGGCTTTCCATTGATCTGATATTATTATTGCACCAAAGATTTCACAAAGATTGTGTATGAACATCTTGAGCGTCACAGAGTACACGATGCGCTGAATGGCCTAATTCTGCTCCTATGTCTTATGGTCTAATACTGGCAAAGTACTCATGCTATCACTGATGATAGGATGAGTAGCAAGCAGCCTTACGAAAGAAATACAAAAGTGTATGCCCTTCATTGGTGTTACTAAAATTATTTGAGAGATCACTCAGTCATCTATAATTTCAGTTAGCAATTTCTGAGTATTCTCACTGAGTGCCCTACCTCTGTACCTGAAAAGAAACAATGTTGTTAGCCAATGCAAAAACATATAACAATAACACTAATAATAATACTAATAATACACTTTATTGTCATTGTAAATACATACAACAAAATTTCAAGCACACTACCCGTGCGGAGCTCCAACGTATCAGATAAATAATAACGACAATGGAAACAACAACCCGGCAAGAAAAACTTTGTCGTCAGAATGTGCAATATTTCAAAATATAGTGTTGCAGCAGTACAACATATTGGCTATGGGGAGTGTGTGTTCAGTGCAGAGTTCAGAGTGGTAATGGGCTTGGGGTAGAAACTTGTTAATCTTGTGGTGTGTGATTTGATGGACCTGTAACCCTTTGCTGAGGGCAGAAGGGCAAACAAGTGATGTGCGGGATGAGATGAGTCCTTTAGTATGTGTGATGCCTTCCGCAGGCAACGAGAGCTATAGATCTCTTCCAGGGCAGGCAGATGTGTGTTGGTGATCTTCTGGGCTGTATTGATGACTCTCTGCAGAGCCTTCTTGTCAGTCGCAGAACTGTTGCCATACCACACCAGGATGCCATGTGTCGGGACACTCTTTGGAGCAACGGTAGAATGACACTAGCATCTGTTGTGGCAAGTTGATTTTCCCGAGTGATCTTAGGAAGTAAAGCCGTTGTTGTGCCTTCTTTACCGGGAGTGTGTGTTAGTTGACCACCTGAGATCTGCTGAGATGTGGGTGCCCAGGAACCAGAAACTGGAGACTGTCCACTCTTTCTCCGTTTATGTGCATAAATTGCAACCACATCCCTGATTATTTCAACATCAGCGTCAGGTCTACTAGTTAGGATCACCCTTCTGAAATATGTCAACAACCTACCTGCTTTACTCTCATGGTTTAGATGAATTAATATTGAATTTCCTGGAAAAACCTTATCTTTACAAGTTTTGCGAGTGAAGTTGGACGAGATAATTCCAGTCCTTAAGGAAACCACATCCTCAGGGCATTACAAGTGTGCTTCCTTAATGAATAGCAAAATTGTGGGTGGATATTTCTCCCATCAACATTTCTGGTGAACTTGGAGTTCACTCCACATTTTGGTATTAACTCTTTACATCAGTCCTCATATTTTCACTTCATTTGATTAAATGCACCAACTCCAGCCATCAACATAATTCAGTTATCAAATTTTAAGTCGGCCAGGAACAAGCAGATAGTGTGAGCCACAGAAGGCAAGAAAAATCAACTGAAGACAACCTGACAACCTGCATAAAGCTTCCAAAAATGTGAAGTTATCAAACAAAAGCTGATATTGAAATAAGAAAAAAAATGTTTGTGTCAAAAGACTTGACTACATAATCTATCATAAGAAAACAGTCCAGTAATGAGGGATGCTGCACTGTCAATGATCTAGAAATTATACTCAATGGTTTAGTAGGACTAAAAAGACATGCTTTTAATGGGTTGGCCTAAACCCTTCTTCAATAAACATGAAAAACAATTATAAATTTATCATCTGCTGTTTATGGATTCTCACCAAGAACAACTCAGTTGCCACATTTATAATTAAGTAGATCCTCCAATATGCCCCAAACTACCAGTCATCTATACTCAATGCATGCACTTTTTCCTACAAGGTCTCAACATGCAGTCTTCTCATACAGCAAGGAGGACAGTTGAGTCTTTCCTAACAGTGAAACGTATATCCAGCTATAGTTACAAACAACATTAACATTGATCAAGCCTGCTCCTTAAAACTGTTTGTAATTGTGATCCTTGTAAATATTTTATTTAATGTTTCAATTATTTAAAGCACAAAGTTTGAAGCATTAAGCAAAAAAGCATTTAAGCTAATTTAACTAAATCAAATAAAGACACTATCAGTCTCCACTCAGGCAATTTACCCAATTTTTTTAAATATGTGCTCATATTACTTGCATCAGGATAAATCAGATACAGAGTATTTCATATTTAAAATCACAATCCTTTGTTTTGTATTAAATTTCAACTGTTAGATTTATTTTTGCACCAGACTGGTAAAATGTATTCATTTTAAAACTTCTTGAAGCAAATCCTTCACATCCTAACAAATCTTTGCATGAGAGCTTTCTGCATTGTCTACAGAACAGCAACCTTAAGTAGTAGTGAAGTTGGGGGATGGCATCAAACAGGAAATTAGAAATGTGTGCAACAAAGGCAAAACAGTTATAATGGGTGACTTCAATCTACATATGGATTGGGTGAATCAAATTGGCAGGGGTGCTGAGGAAGAGGATTTCTTGGAATGTATGAGGGATAATTATCTAAACCAACATGTAGAGGAACCAACGAGAGAGCAGGCTATTCTAGACTGGGTATTGAGTAATGAGGAAGGGTTAGTTAGCAGTCTTGTTGTGCGTGCCCCCTTCGGCAAGAGTGACCATAATATGGTTGTTCTTCATTAGGATGGAGAGTGACATTGTTAATTCAGAAACAACGGTTCTGAACTTAAAGAAAGGTAACTTTGAGGGTATGAGACGTGAATTGGCCAAGATTGACTGGCAATTAGTTCTAAAAGGGTTGACGGTGGATATGCAATGGAAGGCATTTAAAGACTGCATGGATGAACTACAAAAATTGTTCATCCCAGTTTGGCAAAAGAATAAATCAGGGAAGGTAGTGCATCCGTGGATAACAAGGGAAATCAGGGATAGTATCAAAGCAAAAGATGATGCGTACAAATTAGCCAGAAAAAGCAGCATACCAGAGGACTGGGAGAAATTCAGAGACCAGCAGAGGAGGACAAAGGGCTTAATTAGGAAAGGGAAAATAGATTATGAAAGGAAACTGGCAGGGAACATAAAAACTGACTGCAAAAGTTTTTATAGATATGTGAAGAGAAAGAGATTAGTTAAAACAAAAGTAGGTCCCTTGCAGTCAGAAACAGGTGAATTGATCATGGGGAACAAGGATATGGCGGAGCAATTGAATAACTACTTTGGATCCGTCTTCACTAAGGAAGACATAAATAATCTGCCGGAAATAGCAGGGGGCCGCGGGTCAAAGGATATGGAGGAACTGAGTGAAATCCAGGTTAGTCGGGAAGTGGTGTTGGGTAAATTGAATGGATTAAAGGCCGATAAATCACCAGGGCCAGATAGGCTGCATCCCAGAGTACTTAAGGAAGTAGCTCCAGAAATAGTGGATGCATTAGTGATAATTTTTCAAAACTCTTTAGATTCTGGAGTAGTTCCTGAGGATTGGAGGGTAGCTAATGTAATCCCACTTTTTAAAAAGGGAGCGAGAGAGAAAACGGGGAATTACAGACCAGTTAGTCTAACATCGGTAGTGGGGAAACTGCTAGAGTCAGTTATTAAAGATGGGATAGCAGCACATTTGGAAAGTGGTGAAGTCATTGGACAAAGTCAGCATGGATTTACGAAAAGTAAATCGTGTCTGACGAATCTTATAGAATTTTTCGAGGATGTAACTTGTAGAGTGGATAGGGGAGAACCAGTGGATGTGTTGTATCTGGACTTTCAGAAGGCTTTCGACAAGGTACCACATAAGAGATTAGGATACAAACGTAAATCACACGGTATTGGGGGTTCAGTATTGATGTGGATAGAGAACTGGCTGGCAAACAGGAAGCAAAGAGTAGGAGTAAACGGGTCCTTTTCACAATGGCAGGCAGTGACTAGTGGGGCGCCGCAAGGCTCAGTGCTGGGACCCCAGCTATTTACAATTTATATTAATGATCTGGACGAGGGAATTGAAAGCAACATCTCCAAGTTTGCGGATGACACTAAGCTGGGGGGCAGTGTTAGCTGTGAGGAGGATGCTAGGAGACTGCAAGGTGACTTGGATAGGCTGGGTGAGTGGGCAAATGTTTGGCAGATGCAGTATAATGTGGATAATTGTGAGGTTATCCACTTTGGTGGCAAAAACGGGAAGACAGACTATTATCTAAATGGTGGCCGATTAGGAAATGGGGAGATGCAGCGAGACCTGGGTGTCATGGTACACCAGTCATTGAAAGTAGGCATGCATGTGCAGCAGGCAGTGAAGAAAGCGAATGGTATATTGGCCTTCATAGCAAGAGGATTTGAGTATAGGAGGAGGGAGGTTCTACTGCAGTTGTACAGTGTCTTGGTGAGACCACACCTGGAGTATTGCGTACAGTTTTGGTCTCCAAATCTGAGGCAGGACATTATAGCCATAGAGGGAGTGCAGAGAAGGTTCACCAGACTGATTCCTGGGATGTCAGGACTTTCATATGAAGAAAGACTGGATAGACTTGGCTTATACTCGCTAGAATTTAGGAGATTGAGAGGGGATCTTATAGAAACGTACAAAATTCTTATGGGGTTGGACAGGCTAGATGCAGGAAGATTGTTCCCGATGTTGTGGAAGTCCAGGACAAGGGGTCACAGCTTAAGGATAAGGGGGAAATCCTTTAAGACCGAGATGAGGAAAAACTTTTTCACACAGAGAGTGGTGAATCTCTGGAACGCTCTACCACAGAGGGTAGTTGAGGCCAGTTCATTGGCTATATTTAAGAGGGAGTTAGATGTGGCCCTTGTGGCTAAAGGGATCAGGGGGTATGGAGAGAAGGCAGGTACGGGATACTGAGTTGGATGATCAGCCATGATCATATTGAATGGCGGTGCAGGCTCGAAGGGCCGAATGGCCTACTCCTGCACCTATTTTCCATGTATCTATGTATCTATAAAGATATAATCAAATTTGCACGAGACTAGTTTCAAATATTTTATGTTTATTGGCTTGAAAACCATGGAGAGCTTAAGTAGCAGCTAAACAAAATCAAAGAATTTTAGCAGCAAAGGAAATAAATTCATCTTAAAATTCTTAAGGGTTTGAGTTTGGCAAGAGAAAGATTAAAAGTAGCAATTAAACAAAATAAAATGGTTTATCCAGCAAAGGAAGGTAATTTATCATAATTAAGGGTTTGAGGTTGGCAAGAGAAAGATTAAAAAAATATATATATATGCTTTTTATTTTTTTTAATATGTTCATGCCAAATTATTTACATTTAAATTGAGCATAGCTCAAACACTGTACTAAAAAGTAAATTTTAAAAATGAATGCATAGAGGAAAAAAAACAGTTATGGCATAATTGTCACCCCAAGTTAAAATGCTTCAAAATTATGCTGCAGTCAAAATATAATAATTTCACAAATACCTGCATTTACATGAATTGTAAAGCAGGCAAAATATAATTTCCTCATCCTCAGGAATATCAGATCTAAAAACATGGCATTACTTCCTTAATACTGGACTGGAAATAGTCAGAATTGTGAGTTCAGATATCACAGTGGTGCTCAAATACACAACCTTTTGCCCCACTAGAGAGATCACTACCAATATTTTCTTTAAAAATAGTGACATGCACGCACAAAATATATATTCAGCCTCCAGAACATAATATATTTTTTAATGTACCTATGGTTCAGGATACATCTATTCTGACATATACAGCAGGTAATACCTGACATATTCAGCAGGTAAGTTTGGAGATTATTTTTTTTTTGCCACAGACTAAAAGGTCATGTTTCAGTTGAGCCTAGATTGATCACATTCTTCGATATCATCAGTTACAAAACAAAGTTTAATAAAATGAACATTTGCATTTTTGGAAAACTATAAAGGTAATTTCAACTCAATCAAGTTCCTCAAACCATATAGAAGTATAAAATTGCATCCAATCAAGAAAGCATTCATACTTATGTAATGCTCTTTAAAAAAAAGTTTTACACAAAGGTCTTCAGATGCGGACTGCTTTGCAAAAAGTTGAGTGCTGTTGAAGTTACCTGAGAAATGGCTGAACTTCTGAAGGACAACAGGACTGCAAAAACTGCAAATCAGCTAACGATACATCAGGAAGCTCAAAGTCAAACTTCCGAGGCTTGTGCGTCTGCAACAAATAAAGTCAATAATTTAAATTAATAATTTAAATTAATAATTTAATGTTGTTGTCAGAATTAATAAATCAAGGGCTAATGCAATGGTTTCTCAAATATGCAGTTGTGTAAGTGGGAAAAAAATGGAGCATCTTAATGAAATCACAAAATTATTATTAAAAAATATATATAAATCACACTTTTGAGCAGGCTAATATCATAACTTGAAATTTCTAGTATCTGACAAAGACAGAAGCTGAGGTATAGTCCAAATAGTGACAGTTGAAGACTTTGGTTAGATGGACTCCTACTGACAAGTTAGTCTCATATTTTGGCATTTTAATAATTGTTGACAACCACCTTGCAAACAAAGAACTGACTATTAATAATGATATTAGTTCACAAGATTAGTGGGCAAAATTAGAGCACGTGATATTGGGAGTAGGGTATTGACATGGATAGAGAATTGGTTGGCAGATAGGAAACAAAGAGTAGGAATAAACGGGTCTAGAATTTTTCGAAGAGGTTACCAGGGAAATTGATGAGGGTAAAGCAGTGGATGTTGTCTATATGGACTTCAGTAAGGCCTTTGACAAGGTTCCTCATGGAAGGTTGGTTAAGAAGATTCAATTGTTGGGTATTAATGGTGGAGTAGCAAGATGGATTCAACAGTGGCTGAATGGGAGATGCCAGAGAGTAATGGTGGATGGCTGTTTGTCAGGTTGGAGGCCGGTGACTAGTGGGGTGCCTCAGGGGTCTGTGTTGGGTCCACTGTTGTTTGTCATGTACATCAATGATCTGGATGATGGTGTGGAAAATTGGATTAGTAAGTATGCAGATGATACTAAGATAGGTGGTGTGGTGGATAATGAAGTAGATTTTCAAAGTCTACAGAGAGACTTAGGCCATTTGGAAGAGTGGGCTGAAAGATGGCAGATGGAGTTTAATGCTGATAAATGTGAGGTACTACATCTCGGCAGGACAAATCAAAATAGGACGTACATGGTAAATGGTAGAGAATTGAGGAATGCAGTTGAACAGAGGGATCTAGGAATAACTGTGCATAGTTCCCTGAAGGTGGAATCTCATGTAGATAGGGTGGTAAAGAAAGCTTTTGGTGTGCTGGCCTTTATATATCAGAGCATTGAATATAGAAGTTGGGATGTAATGTTAAAATTGTACAAGGCATTGGTGAGGTCAATTCTGGAGTATGGAGTACAATTTTGGTCGCCTAATTATAGGAAGGATGTCAACAAAATAGAGAGAGTACAGAGGAGATTTAGTAGAATGTTGCCTGGGTTTCAGCAACTAAGTTACAGAGAAAGGTTGAACAAGTTAGGTCTTTATTCTTTGGAGCGCAGAAGGTTAAGAGGGGACTTGATAGAGGTCTTTAAAATTATGAGCGGGTTAGACAGAGTTGACGTGGATAAGCTTTTTCCATTGAGAGTAGGGAAGATTCAAACAAGGGGACATGACTTGAGAATTAAGGGACAGAAGTTTAGGGGGAACATTAGGGGGAACTTCTTTACTCAGAGAGTGGTAGCTGTGTGGAATGAGCTTCCAGTGGAAGTGGTGGAGGCTGGTTTTATTTTATCCTTTAAAAATAGATTGGATGGGTATATGGACGGGAAAGGAATGGAGGGTTATGGTCTGAGTGCAGGTAGATGGGACTAGGGGGAAGTATTTATTAAAAAAAATAAAATTAAATTTAAAAAAAAATGTTCGGCACGGACTTGAAGGGCCGAGATGGCCTGTTTCCGTGCTGTAATGGTTATATGGTTATATGGTTATATGGTTGTCAGAATGGCAGGCAATGGCGAGTGGAGTGTCACAAGGCTCGGTGCTGGGGCCGCAACTATTCAAAATATATATGATTTAGATAATGGAATTAAAGGTAACACTAGCAAATTTGCAGATGACACAATGCTGGGTGGCAGTGTGAATTGCGAAGAGGATGCTAGGAGGTTGCACAGTAACTTGGACAGGTTGAGTGAGTGGGCAGATGCATGGCAGGTGCAGTATAATGTAGATAAATGTGACGTTCTCCACTTTGGCGGCAAGAACAAGGAGTCAGATTATTATCTCAATGGTGTCAGATTAGGAAAAAGGGAAGTGCAACGAGACATGGGTGTCCTTGTACGCCATTCACTGAAAGTAAACATGCAGGTACAGCAGACAGTGAAGAAAGCTCATAGCATGTTGGCCTTAATAACGGGAGGATTTGAGTATAGGAGTAAAGAGGTCCTTCTGCAGTTGTACAGGGCCCTGGTGAGACCACATTTGGACTATTGTGTGCAGTTTTGGTCTCTTAATTTGAGGAAGGACATCCTTGCTATTGAGGCAGTGCAGCGTTGGTTCACGAGGTTAATCCCCGGGATGGCAGGACTGTCATATGAGGAAAGATTGGAAATACTGGGGTTGTATTCACTGGAATTTAGGTTGAGAGGGGATCTTATAGAAATATATAAAATTATAAAAGGACTAGACAAGCTAGATGCAGGAAAAATGTCCAGAACCAGGGGCCACGGTCTGAGAATAAAGGGGGGGGGGGGGCATTTAAAACTTAGATGAGATAAAATATTTTCACCCAGAGAGTTGTGAATTTGTGGAATTCTCTGCCACAGAAGGCAGTAGAGGCCATTTCACTGGATGAATTTAAAAGAGAGTTAGATAGAGCTCGAGGCTAGCGAAATCAAGGGATGTGGGGAGAAGGCAGGCACGGGTTACTGATTGTGGAAGATCAGCCATGATCACAATGAATGGCGGTGCTAGCTCGAAGGGCCAAATGGCTTCATCCTGCACCTATTTTCTATGTTTCTATAACTGGAGACTGGGTCTCACGCAAACTGCAAATGGAAAATTCCATTTGGGAAAATGGGGAAAATGTTGTCATGGTGAATTAAGTGCCATATTCTCACAGCACAAAGAAGGATTTGTGAATTAAAAATAATGCCAGCCGAATGAACTGTTATTAGCAGCATAATAAAATGTTCAATTTCACAACAAATTAATAAAGTAGAAATTAGTAACTTTAGAAACAGTAGTTTAGGAAAAATATATAGACCAAGGGCTTATTCTTGGTATAGTTAGCACTTCTGCAAGATACCAGCGCTGATAATTCAGCATATTTAATTTACAGGAAGAAAACATAATAGTATTCACAGATTCCATGATAAATGAAGCAACTGCCTCTTAACTCTAGATGATCAAATTATTGATTAGCTCACTGTCCATTGAGGACTTACAAAATGCTCTGATTATTTATTCCAGCATGTACAGTGGCTTGCAAAAGTATTCATACCCCTTGAACTTTTCCACATTTTGTCACATTACAACCACAAACGTAAATGTATTTTATTGGGATTTTATGTGATAGAACAACATAAAGTGGTGCATAATTGTGAAGTGGAAGGAAAATGATACATGGTTTTCAAATTTTTTTACAAATAAAAAACTGAAAAGTGTGGCGTGCAAAAGTATTCAGCCCCCCTGAGTCAATACTTTGTAGAACCACCTTTCGCTGCAATTACAGCTGCAAGTCTTTTGGGGTATGTCTCTACCAGCTTTGCACATCTAGAGACTGACATTTATGCCCATTCTTCTTTGCAAAATAGCTCAAGCTCAGTCAGATTGGATGGAGAGCGTCTGTGAACAGCAATTTTCAAGTCTTGCCAGAGATTCTCAATTGGATTTAGGTCTGGACTTTGACTGGGCCATTCTAACACATGAATATGCTTTGATCTAAACCATTCCATTGTAGCTCTGGCTGTATGTTTAGGGTCATTGTCCTGCTGGAAGGTGAACCTCCGCCCCAGTCTCAAGTCTTTTGCAGACTCTAACAGGTTTTCTTCCAAGATTGCCCTGTATTTGGCTCCATCCATCTTCCCATCAACTCTGACCAGCTTCCCTGTCCCTGCTGAAGAAAAGCATCCCCACAGCATGATGCTGCCACCACCATGTTTCACAGTGGGGATGGTGTGTTCAGGGTGATGTGCAGTGTTGGTTTTCCGCCACACATAGCGTTTTGCATTTAGGCCAAAAACTTCAATTTTGGTCTCATCTAACCAGAGCACCTTCCTCCACATGTTTGCTGTGTCCCCCACATGGCTTGTGGCAAACTGCAAACGGGACTTCTTATGGCTTTTTTTCAACAATGACTTTCTTCTTGCCACTCTTCCATAAAGGGCCGATTTGTGGAGTGCACGACTAATAGTTGTCCTGTGGACAGATTTTCCCACCTGAGCTGTGGATCTCTGCAGCTCCTCCAGAGTTACCATGCGCCTCTTGGCTGCTTCTCTGATCAATGCTCTCCTTGCCCGGCCTGTCAGTTTAGGTGGACGGCCATGTCTTGGTAGGTTTGCAGTTGTGCCATACTCTTTCCATTTTCGGATGATGGATTGAACAGTGCTCCGTGAGATGTTCAAAGCTTGGGATATTTTTTTATAACCTAACCCTGCTTTAAACTTCTCCACAACTTTATCCCTGACCTGTCTGGTGTGTTCCTTGGGCTTCATGATGCTGTTTGTTCACTAATGTTCTCTAACAAACCTCTGAGGCCTTCACAGAACAGCTGTATTTATACTGAGATTAGATTACACACAAGTGGACTCTATTTACTAATTAGGTGACTTCTGAAGGCAATTGGTTGCACTGGATTTTATTTACGGTATCAGAGTAAAGGGGGCTGAATACTTTTGCACGCGACACTTTTCAGTTTTTAATTTGTAAAAAAATTTGAAAACCATGTATCATTTTCCTTCCACTTCACAATTATGCGCCACTTTGTGTTGGTCTATCACATAAAATCCCAATAAAATACATTTACGTTTGTGGTTGTAACGTGACAAAATGTGGAAAAGTTCAAGGGGTATGAATACTTTTGCAAGCCACTGTATATCCAAACATACATTATTGAAAAGCTTTTCTTGCAAGTTAAGCAGTCAAGAAAAAAAAAAACTTGAGTAACCAGGGCTCACACTTAACTTTGTTTTCTCTGTTGCCAGCCGGGCAACGTAGGCAGCTTTTTAGATTGCCAAATGACAGTTTAGGTGGTCATTTAACACGGCTTGCATGACACGTGCGATAATGTGCTCGGACGAAGTGCGTAGTTATCAGTCGGAATTATGGTCAATGAAGCATTCACATATTATTTCTGCTTCAAATAACGTCACAAACTAAACATATTCACCAATCAAGACATGATATACACCACAATGACATGCAGCAAAATTACAATACAGTATCTCATCTCTTTTTACACGTTGCAATGAATGCAATTTGTATTATTTCTTTCCACTTCCAAATAAAAATCTGGTTGGATTATTCAGCGTATGATCAACCTCAGTGAGACCAAGTGCAGGCTTGGCGATCGCTTCACACAACACCTCCACTCAGTTCGGTAAAACCAACCTGATCTCCCGGTGGCTCAGCACTTCAACTCCCCCTCCATTCCGAATCCGACCTTTCTGTCCTGGGCCTCCTCCATGGCCAGAGTGAGGCCCACCGCAAATTGGAGGAATACTGGCTTCTCCAATTTCAGGTAGTCCTTGCTTTCTCCCTCTTTCCCCTCCCATTCCCAGCTCTCCCCAGCCTACTGTCTCCGCCTCTTCCTTTCATTTTCCCGCATCCCCCCCCCCCCCGATGATGTGCTGGCCGTGGTTGTGCGCATGTGCAGGGGGAGGATGTGCAGGCCGCAGCAGTGCGCATGTGTAAGGTGGCCGGCCGTGCCAGCGGATGAGGAGCGAGCGTAGAGCGGAGACCCGAGACCCGTACACGGATAGCGGGCGGAAATGGAGAGTGACAGAGAGAGAGAGATAGAGAGGGGGGCCCGCTCAGAATTAAACGAGTTAAACAAATTAAACGAGTTAAACGAATTAAAGATGTCCCGGTTGCTTGCCAAGCCGGGCAAAATGGCATGGCATTTAGGTTGCCTGGCGGCACTTTAGGTCGCCATTGGCACCCGGGCAACCGCTAATTTCGAGCCCTGTTAACACTCCCTTAAATTATAACCTTAAATCTGAAATTTACATTAAAATATAAAAATCTAAATCATTGAAATTCTACCGCAAGAATATTTTAGTAAAAGTAATATTTTAATTATTTAAACAATAATTTATACGTACACAAAACGATGATGGTGGCCATGAGTCAAGTCCCTTAAACAAGCGATTTCTAAGAAATGATCTTCCTGTGGAAACAAAGCTTAGTATAAATATGAATTACACAATAACGCTTCAAGGCAGCACATGACACTTCAGGGGGAAAAATGTAGATCAAGTTGTCTACTATAGTGTATTTTATAAATCCATGTGCTTCACAAGTATTTCTGAACAAAATGTTTAATATTGAAATTAAGGAGATTTTAGAAGATGATGTTGTTTAAGAAAGAACTGCAGATGCTGGAAAAATCGAAGGCAGACAAAAATGCTGGAGAAACTCAGTGGGTGAGGCAGCATCTATGGAGCGAAGGAATAGGTGACGTTTCGGGTCGAGACTGAAAAATCTGAAGAAGGGTCTCGACCCAAAACGTCACCTATTCCTTCGCTCCATAGATGCTGCCTCACCCGCTGAGTTTCTCCAGCATTTTTGTCTACCTTGGAAGATGACAATATATTTTTAAAAAGATCCCCTGCAAAAGATGAATGAAACAGGTTTAAAGAAGGGAATATCAAAGATCGGTGCCTTGGTAGCTGAAGACACAATCAACATGAACCAATGAAAAAATAAGATGCCCGAGAAGCCAGAATTAAAGATGTGCCAATACCCTAGAGAAAAGCAATTACATAGTGAAAAAATAAATCCATGCCAAATTGGATGTGATGCAAGATTCAATGGATTGGTATAAATGTAACAGACTACAAAATAGGCAATCAATATTTTTCTTTTGAGATGGTTTCATCAAGCATTATAGTTATCTGTTCAGTAACTAATTAAAAAATAGTCTGCTGAAGAAAAATATAAAATAATGGTTACATTTAGTAATAAAGTCCAAGTCATACAGCACAGAAACAGGCCCTTGACTCAACTTATCTATACCGACCAGGTTTTATAACCGAGCTTGATCCATTTGCGAAATGTTTGACGTATCCCTCTGTACCTATCCAATTAGTATTCGTATTCCTGTCTAAATGTCGTCACCATTGTAATTATCTCTCCAGCTTCCTCTATGGGCTAGCGTCTGTATGAAGAAATTACTATTCTAGTCTCTTACCACCTTAAGCTTGTCCTCTCTAGTTATGGACTACCAGAAGAAAAACACTGATTATTCACCTTATCTGTGCTTCTCACAATTGTATACACTTCTATAAGGTCACTCCTCAGTCTCCTTTGCTCCTCGGAAATGTCCCTGCCTACCCTGATTCTCATTATACTTCATGCCCTCAAAACCTGGAAACATCATGATGAATCTTTCTTGCATCCTTTCCAGTTTAATCACATCCCTCTTATAGCAGGGTGACTCAAACAGCACACATTTTCCAAATATTTCACCAATGTCTTGTATAGCTGTAACCTGACATCCCAACACCTGTACCCAATATCTTTACCGATGAAAGCAAATGTGCCAATTGCCTTTTTCCATCACCTGTTCTATGTATTGTCATTTTCAGGGAAGGGTACACCTGTACTCCTTGGTGTCCCCACTCCACAGCACTCTACAGGGCCCTAGTATTTACTGTCCATATTCTTCCCTGGTTTAACTTCAGAATTCCTTACAAGTGTCAGAGTGAAACGCCATCTTATCAGAGATAAATTCTATCTACCACTCCTTGGCCCACTTTCCCAGTTGATCCAGAACCTTTTGTGAATTCCTCACTGTTCACTATATCACCAATTTTGGTGTCACCTGCAGACTTATTAACCACAATAACTATATTCTCATCAAATTTGTTAATGTAGATGACAAACAACAGTGGATCCAGCACAGATCCCCATGGCACACATTGATCACAAGCCTCCAATCTGAATAACATCCTTCCACTGCCACCCTCTGACCCCTTTTACCATGCCAAATTTGAATCCAGTTGGGTAGTCCACCCTTGATCCTTTGTGATCTAACCGTTCAGACCAGCCTACCATGCTGGACCTTGTCAAAGGCCTTGCTAAGGTCCATATAGACAATGTTCACTCACTTGACCATGTCAAATGTCTTGGCGACTTTTAAAAACAAATCTATCAGATTTAAGAGATTATTTCCCACGCAGAAAACAGTGCTTGACTATTCTTAATCAGTCCTTGACGATTCAAATGCTGGTAGATCCCATTCCTCAACTTTCCATCAAATAACTTAATCACTACTATGTCTGGCTCACTGGACTTATTATTTAAGACCGATAGCATCTTCTCTTTTGTAATTCATACATGGTGAAACAGTTCACTACTCATTTCATTCCTTTGCTTCCATGACGTTCTAAGTAAACACTGATGAGAATCAAAACGGAGACAGTCAAAAAAATGGTTTCCACAATTTTGACAAGCATGCTTTAGCCAATTATTTTATGTTTTTCTTGTTTTATGCAAGCTATCATGTGCTACCATGCAAGATCAGTGCAAGAGGAAGTTGGAGTCTCCTTAGGTAAGGAAGTTGCAATGAGAGATTTGTCAGCTGAAAACATAGTAGTCTCACCTACTGGCAGAAAATGATGGGCCACTGTCAGCAGTGTCCACATTCATGGCCCGTATCTTCTCTGGTCAAACAGCAGCAAAAATTACAAACTGCTTATATTTAATTTTAAATTCTGCACTCCTAACGTGAAGTCAAACCATTCCCAAAACAGTAAAACTTAATCTAAAGATATAGACACAAAAAGCTGGAGTAATTCAGCGGGTTTGGCAGCATCTCTGGAGAGAAGGAATGGATGATGTTTCGGGTCTAGACCATTCTTCTTACACAAGCTTAGTCTAAATGTCTCAGCATGAATATGAACTTAACTTCAGACTTTATGAAAACATTTCGCATTCTCTATTCTGGGATAAAAGTATAATCCATGATTTCCCTGTGTAGATCCTAGTGGGAATAAATCCCAATTCTTTGTTATAAAGTCTTAGCTGACCACCTACATCGCTGACTAGCATTTTAACACCACTGTTCAGTGCCATGGCATAGCATGTACATTAAACTCTGTTGTAATCTCCACAGGATCATCCTCCCTTCAATCCTCAAACTAATATGCTCTTCCTAAACCCAACTTACTATATTGCGCTCTGTCTGCAAAAGCCTGTGCAGTATCTTATCTGCAATTTCAACTACCTCCCCCCCCCCTAACGTTCTCTACTCCTGCAGCATACCCAATAATAACAGCCTGCTTTTATATACTGCTGTTAATAAAGGAAGATACCCAAGGACATTTCCCAAGATTATTATCAAACAAAAATTGATACCATAATAAACAAGCTGTTGGGTCAGATGACCCAAAGAGGAGGTTTTAAAGAAAGTCTTAACGGAAAAAAGTTCTGAGGAAGTCAATTCCAAAATTACAGCCTATGCAAATATAGCAACGAATAAGGGGGCATTGAAAGAGAGCAGACTAGAAGTAGATCTTGTACACCTGGAGCAGATTACTGAAGTAGGGAGAAAAAATGTAATTGTGACACTGAAAATATAGTTATCAGTCAATACTTTGCAGGATTGAAAGCTAAATGTATGTCAAACAGCACAAAAGATCAATCCAGGTTCAGTTGAAAACATGAATAAATTAGTTTTATCTGCAGAATATTGTAGAAAAAGATAAATGTTGAGTTGTTTGCCAAATAACAAGTGCAATACATTAAAGCCGTATGAAATAAACATTCAGTATAACAAGCTCATCAAAATTACATTTCAAAATTATATTAAAAACGTCAAATAAGAAACCATTATTACTTAATGATAATTAGAGTACAAATTCTTCCCATAAGCTTGTAATAACAATAAAACTTACTGAATAGTTTTCCAAATGTTTCCCTCTTAGCCCGCTCTGCTTCATAAAGTTGTTTTCCTTCTTTTACAAGAGCACTGGCCCACTTTCAAGGAAAAACACAAATTATGTCATTTATTTGTAAACTCTGGAAATGCTTGACAATGTTATCTGGAGATCAAAATCAAGAACTGGTCAACATACCTCCCTGTAATGTTTAGTGAACATTTTCCGCCTTACAACTTCTACAACAGCTAGGCAGTACATTTGAGGCACAGTGCTAAGCGCCTCAACGATCCGCACTCTCTCTTGCAGTTCTGTCAGAAGCCGTAGCAAGGCCTGGAGCTTCTCACCATTCTGATCTGCGTGCAGCATCACGTAACAGCACCACCTGTAATTACATTACAGAATCAGAATTAATCACTTCACACTCAGGAAAATGTCATCAAAAGGGTCAAGAAAATTTGCAACAAGAATTATGTCAACAACAAAAGGTAAACACAAAATGCTGGAGTAACTCACGAGAGAAGGAACGGCTGACGTTTCGGGTCAAGACCCTTCTTAGACTAAGGTCAGGGGAGTAGGCGGGACAGAGATAGATTGTAGTTGGAGACAGTAAGACTAATGGGAGAACTTGGAAGGGGGAGGGAAGGAGAGAGAGAGAGAGAAAGCAAGGGCTATTTGAAGTTAGAGAAGTCAATGTTTATACTGCTGGGGTGTAAGCTACCCAAGCGAAATATGAGGTGCTGTTCCTCCAATTTGCGCTGGGCCTCACTCTGACAATGGAGGAGGCCCAGGACAGAAAGGTCAGATTGGGAATGGGAGGGGGAGTTAAAGTGCTGAGCAACCGGGAGATCAGGTAGGTTAAGGCAGACTGAGCGGAGGTGTTTAGCGAAACGATCGGCAAGCCTGCTTCTAAAGAATGAGGAAATCATCGATGATCTAGTACGGAAAACCTCATCCTGGGCATAGATGCAGCGTAGACAGAGGAATTGGGAGTAGTGGATAGATTCTTTACAAGAAGCAGGGTGGGAAGAAGTGTAGTCTAGATAGCTATGGGAGTCAGTAGGTTTCTAATAGATGTCGGTCAATAGTCTGTCTCCTGTGATGGGGACGGTGAGATCCAAAAACGGTAGGGAGGTGTCGGATGTGGTCCAAGTGAATTTGAGTGCAGAATAGAAATTAATCATGAAGTTGATGAAGTCAGAGAGTTCTGCATGGGTGCAGGAGGTAGCACCAATGCAGTCGTCAATGTAGCGGAGGTATTCGGGGATAGTGCAAGTGTACGCCTGGAACAGTGATTGTTCGACGTACCCAACAAAGAGGCAAGCATAGCTGGGACCCATGCGAGTGCCCATAGCTACGCCTTGGATTTGGAGGAAGTGGGAGGAGATGTGGGCAGTGGGCAGGTGCTATAGACCTGCACGGGAAGGTAGACGCTCCCGCCCCCATGAGTCTCGAGCAGATGGGGCTCGTCAGCCTGGGAAGGCAGTCCATCTAGGAGAGGGAAAACTCTGAATTAAAACCTTCACTGCCTTGTTGCCATATCCAGTCATGGAAAAGGCTCCTGGAGTAAATCTCAAGAAAATCAGGAGTTGGAGCCCCTAAGGCAGTTCGTCGTTGTCTACAACCTCGCTCTGGCAGCTCCTGCGACGGTGCCAAACTGTAATGGCCCTGCTGTTCCTTTGGATCGATCAGCGACGTGGAGAGGGGGGGACGTGCTCCATATGTCATCGCCCAGGCTTGCATCCAACCATACATCACCTGCAAACTAGGTCTCATCACCCATGGTCAGTCATGACTGAGGGGGGCCTACTACCTGCTACGGGACGAGTTGAAGGAGAAGTTGTTGAGGGCAAGTACCAGCTCTGCTAGGCGGAGGAGAGTATTAGTAGACGGAAATTGGCTGGTTCTGCAGTCGAGGAAGAAACAGAGGGCTTAAAGACTTTCCTGGTGGGGGATGGAATTGTAGAGTGACTGGACATCCATGGTAAAGATGACGGAGTGGGGGCCTGGAAGACGGAAGTCATTGAAGAGTGGAAGAGCGTGTGAGATGTCTTGGGCGTAGGTAGGGAGGGATTGGACGAGGGGGGATAGGATGAAATCGAGGTATGTGGAAATTAATTTGGTGGGACATGAACAAGCAGAAACAACCTCTGCGATGGAATTCCGATAGGATACTATAGAACTGTATTTTTCCCAGGAGGGAAATTGATCTGCTGACAGTCATAAAAACACAAAATACATGAAACATGAAATTAATGTGACGAGTGGAAAGGACTAGAGATATCCAAAGATTGTGGAGGAGGCGGGGTGGGGAAGTCAGTCTCAGTGTCAGTCTACCCCACGACAGAAGGGGGAGGAGTTGTACAGTTTGATAGCCACAGGGAAGGATCTCCTGTGGCGTTCTTGGTGGAACAAGTCTGTTGCTGAAGGTACTCCTCAGGTTGACCAGTGTGTCATGTAGGGGCTGAGGTGTATGGTCCAGGATGCTCTGCAATTCCCCTCCAAGCCCAACTCCCATGAATCCAACTCCGCCCCTAGGAGGGAGGGAGCCTTCCTGATGAGTTTGTTAATTCTATTAGCATCCGCGGCCTTCACCCTGTTGCCCAGCAGACAGCAGCGAAAAAGATGGCACTGGCTACCACCGATTGGTAGAACATCTGCAGCATCTTACTGCTAAATCTAGTTTGCTGGAACAATAACCATAATTGGCTGTAAAAATTAATTACTATTATCCACTGCACCACTTTCTTTGGTGTTTTTGGATATGGCTTTATTTGGAGTAGATTCTGCACAAATAAGTGTTTCACAATTGTAATGGTCAAGTTTAAGCCGCAGGAGGGGAAGTATTTATTGGCAGTAATCAGCACTGCTGAAAAACGCACTAGATTAAACTGATCAAGCCATCTATCTGTGTAAAGTTTGTTTCATAATTACTGCATAATACAAGAATTACAAATAAAAAAAGTGCTCAGTTATAGACAGCAGGTCAAATAGTTGTACATTTGTTCACAGCGGCTAATGCTTCAGGTCACTGAGATTTCATCAGAACTAAAATTTATCAAAGTATCAAATTTTAAATGGGTAGAAAAAGTAACGGTCTGCGACAAGCATTAAGTGACTCTTTGACACATCTCAGTTTCTAGTTTTGTTTTGCTACGGTCATCGACTTAAAATGTTAATTCTCTTTCTCTGTCCACTGGACCCAGTCACATACCCAGATAATTTGTAGCTAATTATTCCAGAATGTAATTTACAAACCAATTTTCACATTATGCAATTAGTTGCAGAGGCAAAGAGCACATGAACAGCCTTTTGGCCCATTCTGTCTACGCTGGTAATTAAGCACCTATTTATTTTAATTTTAAATAATCATTTTTTTCTTCTTTTCACACTCCCATCAAATTTTGACACTCACCTATTGCAATTATAAATTATATTCTAATTAACCCATCTTTGTAGTGTGGAAGGACAGCCACCTAGCATACAAACTCCATAGACAGCACCAGACTTCAGGATTGAACCTGTGACTCTGGAGCTCTACGTTGGTAGCTCTACTTGCTATATCAGTGTAAGAAGAAATAATACACTTTATCCTCCATGCCTAGCATGTGCCAAACACGTGAATGCCACTGTAAACAATCCAACCGTTCCCTGCAGATAAAAATTGTTGCATTTGTCACCTAGGTTGTTCCTTTTCCTCAATTACAGCTCAGCCTGAACCAGAGAATTCATATCTATTGGGCCTGTCCCACTTAGGCGATTTTTCAGCGGACTGTCGGCGACTGTCAAGTTGCTGGCAGTCGCCTGAAAAACCGGAAACTGGAACGGCGACTGTCAGAGTGGAACACACACACACATGATTCCTTCACAACCCCGTTATGCAGGCAGGGACAGGGCAAGTGGGGGAGCGCTGTCTAAAAAATTCACACGGTGCAAAGCCAAGGTGAAACAGACACACACCTGAAACAGACATGAACAGGAAGGTTGGCACTGTAAAAAGACGGCTAAAGCACAGTGTACTGTAAGTCCTTTAAAAGAGGGGGGAGAGGGGGGCAGAAGGGGGAGTAGGTGTGGAGACAACTTTTAATAAGCCAGAGATACATGGCTGTGAAGCTCGGCGGACATTTAACATTACCGGTCGGTTATCCTTGGTTCTGAAAACTACTGCTTACTCTTTTGTTTCCCCAATGAGCCAATGAAATTCACCGGTCAGCACCGGCTACAACCTACGAGAACCTCTGAGAACCTTCGACCTCCTGGCGACCCACTTACGGCTCGGGAATTCTCGCTACTCTCCATGGCAGCTATATTCTAATCGCCGCTAATTTTTCAACATGTTGAAAAATAAAGTTGAAAAATTCACACCGACCATAATGAGGCCGCA
This sequence comes from Malacoraja senta, assembly GCA_038087875.1. Classification (NCBI taxonomy): domain Eukaryota; kingdom Metazoa; phylum Chordata; class Chondrichthyes; order Rajiformes; family Rajidae; genus Malacoraja; species Malacoraja senta. The sequence goes on along the minus strand of CM075977.1, from coordinate 63,856,005 downwards.
ACTAGTACCCAGAATGGTGGAACTCCTCACGACCATGAAGGCGACTCCCCAGCAACCACCCGCGAACATGTGGCAACTGCATTGTCTCCTGCTGTCGCCTAAAAAGTTGCCAAAGTGGGACAGGCCCATATGGCATCCAATATGATCTGGATTTGCGTTTTCAGCTTTACATACACCGTGAGCACGATCACCAATTGCCACTTACATTGCAATACACCTCTTCTACCTACCCATCTACTTTCTTTTGCGGAAATTCTTAATGTCTTAGATAACTTTGGACTTCATCCTAATGCTATTTTAGTCTACTTCCCAGATGACACTCTGCAAAGTTGGGCACCACTTCAGTTTTCTCAGCAGCGAGGTTCTTGCTCACTCATTCAAGTTATTCACTTCCCAAAGCCTTCTTTCTCCTCCTGGATTCTGAAATCGGCATAACTGAAAATTTCATGCTTTATTTCTTGTTATTAATAAAATCTTCACAAATCCGATCAAACTTTGAATTCAAACGCCTGTTTTTTACGCTGATGACGTGACAATGGATCTGCCTGCCTGCTCGCGCTGCGACTGACTTCACCTCCTCCCCCCCCTCCGTTGTTCAAAAGTCGCCCCGTCGACTGAACACCGAAGATCATCGCTAAAGACTGCGGCACGCGCTGCGAGTGAAGAACATTCAGGTCGGGCCCTGTATTAGAGCTGCCGGGTCCGTATCGGCTCACATCCGTCGCTGCCGAAAACCTTTGAAAAAAACCCCGGTCTTCTTGCTGTCACTCCCCCGACCACTCTCCCCGTTCTCGGGCCCTGCCTGCAGCCTGAAGCCGGGAGCGAGGTGTGTCTGTGTCTGTGTGTGTGTGTGTGCGCAACCAACGGGTCCCACTTGGTCTAGTCAAATATAAAATCCTGAATCGTAAAAAGCTTCAAATTATCATCACGCCTCTAAGAAAAAAATCTGAACGCAAGAATGGTTACGTTTGTAACGAATTTCCACAAACAACAATTCATACTGGGGCAATTGTTAATTTTAAATTGGGGATTAACCAAAAAAAAACAGGAATGGGGCAAAGACAGTTTAAATGGCAGATACAAAGAACTGCAGATGTCGATTTACAAAAACGAGACACAAAATGCTGTAGTAACTCAAATATCACCTATCTATGTTCTACAGAGATGCTGTGTGACCTGCTGAGTTACTCCAGCACTTTGTGTCCATTAAAATGACAGAACAGCTTCAGTAAATTTATTGTGTTCATGCTTGTAATGTTCAACCTCTCTTTGCTAAATCTCCCTATTGCTCTCTCCAAATGTTATTGACTTCAACATGCACGTTTCTGCACTTAATCTCACTTGTGTGGCGGCACTGGGTGATGGGCCTCGCACTGCACATAACCTTCGGCTCTTGGGGGATCACGTGTCCCGGTGATGAGAGATAGGGGTCACGTTTTGATCATGTGCCCCGGGGGAGTATTTAAGGGTTAATCGCGCGCGCACAGTGTTGGTAAGTGAGGAGGCCCAACTGAGCGCCGTCGCCCTGAAGCTGCCGACCTTCTGGACCACCCAGCCGCAGGTATGGTTCCAGCAGGCTGAATCCCAATTCTTCGTCCTCGGGATAACAAACGATGAGACCGCTACCATTATGTGGTCGGTGAGCTCGACCAAGAAACAGCCGGGCGAATCATCGCCTTCCTACAAGATCCACCAGCAGCCGATAAATTTGGCGGCCTGAAGGCGCTGCTGCTCCTTACCTTCGGCCTCAGTCGGATGGAGCGAGCAGCCCGCATTTACAACATGGGCGGGCTCGGCGAACGTAAACCATCGGCCCTAATGAGAGAGATGCTCTCGCTCATGGATGGCCACCACCACTGCATGCTTTTTGAATATGCCCAGCTGCAACTGCTTCCAGATAACATCTGCCCACTCCTCGCAGGGGTAAGTTTTGAAAACCCCCGGGCTCTAGCGGAGCGTGCTGACGAACTGTGGCTGTTCAGACGGCAGGAAGTGGGCCAGCTGGATCGGGTGTCCACAGTGCCCTGGAAGGTGCAGAGGCCTAGAGCCACGCTCACCAGGGGCTCCACGGAGCATCTGGAGCCTGCCCTTAAAGGGGAAGTCCTTAAATGGGAAGTCCTTAAAGGGGAGTAGTGCTTTAACCACCAGCGTTGGGGCTCGGCGGCCCCCAAATGCCGCCCACCCTGTGCGTTTCCGGGAAACTCTGGGGCCGGCTGCCGGTAATCACCGCAGCGGTCGGCAAAGTTCATCGCCTTTACGCCAGGGACCGTCGTTCGAGCCAAAGATTTTTAGTTGATACGGGAGCCGAGGTCAGCGTGGTGCCCCCGTCCGGGATGGACACACGTGCCGGTAAGCAGGGACCCTTATTGATTGCTGCGAATGGCAGCCCCATACGGACATATGGGGTCCGCACCATACCTGTGATATTTGGCGCCTGCCATTTTTCTTGGCCATTTACAGTGGCAGACATGACCCTGCCATTGTTGGGTGCAGATTTTCTCTGGGCGCAATCTATGCTGGTGGGCGTGAGGGGACAGCGCCTTGTCCGCGCTTCTATGCTCGAGGCAATCTCCTTGCACCCTGCTGCGTCTGCTGTGCCAATTTGCAACCCACTGGCAGCGGTGGACAATATCTACGAACAAATTTTGGCAGAGTACCCGGCTATCCTGACCCCTCATTTCGACTTGATCAACCCAAAGCATGGAGTCCAACGCCTGCCCGCGCCTGCAGACTGGCCCCTGACAAACTCCGGCTTGCGAAGGCGGAGTTCCAAAAGATGGAAGCAATGGAAATTGTCCGGCGATCAAACAGCCCATGGGCTCCCCTTTGCACATGGTGCCCAAGGTCTCTGGCGGCTGGAGGCCTTGTGGCGACTACCGCCGCCTGAATGATGCCACAACTGAAGACCGGTACCCGGTCCCACACATTCAGGACTTCTCTGCCCATCTAGCTAGAGCTAAATTCTTCTCCAAAATCGACCTGGTCAGGGGGTACAATGAGATCCCCGTGCGACCCTGGGTGGCCATGTAGAACGGGAGCTGGATTTTGTCTTCATTTATCTGGATGACATCTTGGTGGTGAGTCATTCACGGCAGGAACATTGCGCCCACCTCCGGTTGTTGTGCCAGCGCCTGAGCGAGTTCGGGTTGGTATTAAACCCAGATAAGTGCCAGTTCGGCCTTCGGGCTATCGATTTCTTGGGCCATCATGTGCCGCAGCACGGTGCGATGCCTCTACCAGACAGGGTGGAGGCCATTCGCCAGTTTCCACGGCCATCCACAGTGCGGGGCTTGCAGGAATTCGTTGGGATGATACTGTTCTACCACCGATTTGTGCCGGCGGCGGCGAGAATACTGCGGCCGCTATTTCAATTGTTGTCAGGCAAGCAGCGGGACCTGCAGTGGACCGACGTTGCCATGGCGGCCTTCGAGGGGGCGAAAGAGGCATTGGCTCGGGCGACGATGCTGGTACATCCGCGGGTCGACGCCCCTACAGCACTAACTGTGGATGCCTCGGACTCTGCGGTTGGTGGTGTATTGGAGCAGTTTGTAGACGGTCACTGGCGGCCTCTCGCTTTTTTCTGCCGCCAACTTAACCCGGCGGAGCATAAATACAGCACGTTTGATGGGGAACTGTTCGCTTTACATGAGGCATTTCCGTTATTTCCTGGAGGGACGGAACTTTGTTGCGTTTACTGACCATAAGCACCTCACTTTTGCCTTTGCCAAGGTGGCCGACTCTTGGTCCGCTCGGCAGCAGCGCCACCTCACCGTTATTTCCGAGCTCACGAGGGACATCCGCCACATCACCGGGAAAAATAACCTGGTCGCGGACGCCTTGTCCAGCCCGGCTGTTATTGCCGTTCTCGACCCCAGGAATTGATTACTCCGCTTTGGTAGCGGCACAGCTAGCGGACGAGGAGATGAGGGCGTACCGAACTGCCATCACAGGGCTGGTGTTCGAGGACGTGCCTTTGGGTTCCGCTGGCATCACTGTCCTGTGTGACGTCTCCACGTCTATTGTTCCGGCAGCCTGGCATCGTCGGGTTTTCGACGGCATTCATGGTTTGGCCCACCCATCCATCCGGGCGACGGTGGCATTGGTTGCTGCAAGATTCGTATGGCACGGATTATGGAAGCAGGTCGGTCATTGGGCCAGGACGTGCATTCCCTGTCAAACATCAAAGGTTCAGCGGCACGTCCGGGCACCAGTTCAAGACTTCGCGGTGCCTCGCCGACGTTCCTACCACGTCATCGTGGATATCGTGGGGCCTCTGCCTCCATCCCGCAGAAGTTCACACTTGCTTACGATGGTAGACCGTTTCACCAGGTGGCCGGAGGCCATCCCGCTTGTCGATTCCTCGACCATGTCATGCGCGCGTGGCCTATTGGGTTGCCCGTTTCGGGATACCGCTGGACATCTCGTCCGACCGGGGTGCCCAATTCACGTCGGAGCTGTGGTCAGCAATGGCTCGCCTGTTGGGGGCTCAGCTCCACCACTCAATGGCCTATCACTCCCAGTCCAGGTGGAGCATTTCCACCGCCGGCTTAAGGACGCTTTGAAGGCTCGCCTCACCGGTCCCGGTTGGATGGACGAGTTGCCGTGGGTCCTGCTGGGGATTCGCACCGCCCCAAAGGAGGACTTGCAGGCTTCATCAGCTGAGTTGGTTTACGGCGTTCCACTGACCGTGCCCGGGGAGTTTATCCCAACCTCTGGCGGCCCGCAGAAGTCGCCGTCATCCATGTTGGTCCGACTGCGGGAGAGGGTCAGCGCCCTGTCTCCTGTCCCAACGTCTCGGTATGGTGTCGTTCCATCTCACATGCCGCCGGCACTTGCAGACTGTCAGTATGTCTTCCTCCGCCGCGACGCCCACAGGTCGCCCTTGCAGCGCACTTACGAAGGTCCTTTTCGAGTGCTAAGGCACGGGCCCACTACTTTTGAATTGGACATGGGGGGGATCGGGGGGGAGAGACCGTTTCAGTGGCTCGTTTGAAGCCGGCCCATTTGGACCTGAGCGAGCCAGTCAAGGTGGGCCAGCCTCGCCGTCGAGGGCGTCCGCCAACTCGGGTCCCACCTAGTTCGTCCTTACCAGAAAATAAACCTTTGCATGGGGACGTACGTACGAGGTCCGGCCGCCTCGTTCGGCTGCCCGTCCGTTATTGTGCCTCCGGTTCGGGGGGGGGGGGGGTAATGTGGCGGCACTGGGTGATGGGCCACGCGCTGTACATAACCTTCGGCTCTTGGGGGGATCCCATGTCCCGGTGACGAGAGATAGGGGTCACAGTTTGGTCACAGGTGCCCCTAGGGAGTATTTAAAGGTTAATCGCTCGCATACAGTGTTGGTGAGTGAGGAGAGTTAGTGTAGAATAAAGAAACTGTATTTCGGACAAACTTTGTGTCTGCCTCGTTCTTTAACGGACAACTCCGCGTCCGCTACATTTGCAACATTATGTCTAACATGTAGAAGGTAAAGGGCCTGTCCCACTTGGCAATTTATTTCGGCAACAGCCGGCATCGACTGACTTATCAGGTCATCGAAAAATTTGCGGCGTGATGACGTATGACGCGCGGTGTTATTTCAAGTGTTGCAACATTTTTTTTGTCGCCGCTGGATTTTGAAATGTTCAAAATCTTTTGGTGGCACTGATATGACGCCAGAAGCTGCCGAAAAAAAATCGCCAAGTGGGACAAGCCCTTAATAGACAAGACAGATAATACATTATTTTCAGGTTGAACAGAACAGTACAGCACAAGAACATGCCGTTTGGCCACAATGTCTAAGCCACACATGATAACAATACCAATTGTTATCTGTTCGTACATAATCTACATCGCTTTAATTCCCTACGTATCCTATGCATTGCATAATTTTATATGCCTCAATCAGCTCTCCCTGCAGGCCTGTTTCCATGCAGTTAAACTAAACCAAACCTCCGACGTTCAAAAGGAAACAATCCACGTCTGTCCAATCTCTCTGTAGAAAATACTCCCCAATACAGGCATAATTCTGGTAAACCTCTACATGCTTTCCAAAGCCTCCATGCTCTGTAATGGGGCCAAAGGGGCCATTTCTACGACATACACAACGACCCAAAAAAAAGTCAATGATACGATCACAAAAATTAAGTGTACAATGACATTGTACTGAATAGAAAGGCTTTTATGATCTTACCCAATGAAATGGAATCAATAAATACTTTGTCTAACATACAAAAGGCTATGTAGAACACAGTCAAAATGAATAGTGTTTTCTTGCAATGGCAAATTATAGCTTACCTTAAATAATTTGTTTGCTGCCTGCGGCAGATTTATGCAAGAAAATAAACAGAGCATTTCAAAATGTTCAAAAATAGAAAAACAAGTTGATAGCTAAAACAACTTATTTCTGTTTTGTTAATTAGGTTAAAAAGGTTCAATTCTTTTTTAAGAAATACACTCTGGGTCCCTCATTTCTATCCTTATCATGGACTGCCCAATTTTTTTTTTGTAAATCCCTCTGGGCAAATCTGTAAAAATCCAGAATAAAATGCAATTGTTTCCTGCCCTCTATACCAACCATAGAAAGATAATTGACCTGTAACAAGGTCATTGACCTGGAGTATCAGCAGTAACTTTCTTCATGGATGAAGTCTGACCTGCTCAGAACATTTGTATTTTATATCTTGATCAAGTCAAAATGTAGTACACATGAAAAAAATGTTTTGCATCTTTATCTTCAAGTTGAATTATTCTGCTTTGTTTAGCCTTCAGGGAAACGAAAATATATCCCATAAATGAAGTATTCACAAATGCAATTCCACCCTAAAGAAATTGCATTATTTTAACTTTTGAAAATAATTCAATGTTCATGCTAATATTCCCCATAACCATATTTTTAAGTGCATCTACAAAAGGTTTAATCATGTGCAATATAAATGAACTTACTTTAATCTGACTTGTAAGTTGTTTGCAAGTTCCTGCTTTGCAGTGGTACACTTCTGTTTAATATCCAGCAGCTTCTTGTGGTTTGTTAACATGATCATTAACTGATTTGCATGACTCAAACATAAATCAGGAAGAACAGAGGGATCTTTCAGGTTTTCAGCTCTCTTCTGGTTAGCTAAAAATCCCTGTTGGCATAAAACAATGCATTAATAGTACAACACAACCAGAGTCGGTTTTGATTTTTTAGTTTGCTCTTGGTTCAATTTGGGAGTGTATTTTTGGTGTAGGTGTTGAATAATTCTAGTATTGTTATTATCAAAGTACATCACTTAAAATACATCAATTATTTATCTCCATGAATGGAAAGTGGGGGAAATTTCCACATGGTAAAGGTATTTTTAGAAAATAAACTCAGTTTGAAAGTCATGCCCTAAAGTTACATCAGCCAAAAACATGAATTTTCAAAAATTCCCACACTAAGGGGTTATGTAAAAATGTTACATGATTTTAAGGCGAGGGGCAAAGTTTACAGGAGTTGCAAGTTTTTCTTACGGCGCTGTGTGGGGTGGTGGTGAAGATGCATACAATAGTGGCAATTAAGAGGCTTTTAGATAGGTCCAGGGTTATGCAGGGAATGGAGGGATATGGATCATGTGCACGCAGAAAAGATTAGTTTAATTTGACATCATGTTCTGCAAGGATATTGTGGTCCAAGGACTTGATCCTGTGCTGTACTGTTCTATGTTCTATGATAATGCCAAGATAATCCGTCTTTAGTAATGTTGAGTGCGCAATAATGCCAATAAATAAACAAAGCACGGTAGTAAAGTAGTTTCGTTTAATTTAGAGATATAGCGCAGAAACAAGCCCTTTGGCCCACCAAGTCCGTGCCGACCAGCAATCCCCGTACATTTATACTATCCTACGTACACTAGGGACAATTTACAATTATATCAAGCCAATTAACCTACAAACCTGTACGTCTTTGGAATGTAGGAGGAAACAGGAGATCCCGGAGAAAACCCATGCTGGTACCCACGCAAGTAATATCTCTTCTAGCTTTGCCATCAATGCTTTTTGTCATCTCAGTTGCTAAACGCCACATCAAGTTTCACCACCAATTTACTTTTCAAAGTCAAAGTCAAAGTCAGTCAATTTTATTAGTCACTTGCACATTACATGCAGTGAAATGAATTTGCCAGCAGCGGTACACTTAAAAGAACACACAATACACGATAAAACTTAACACAAACATCCACCACAGCATTCTTCACTGTAATGGAAGGCAACAAAGATCAGCCAGTCCTCCTTCCTTGTTCTCCCGTGGTCGGGGCCATAGACCTCGCCATAGTCGCCTCTACAGACGTGAGGGCCCTCGATGTACAGGCAGTCCTCCTTCCTTGTTCTCCCGTGGTCGAGGCCATAGACCGCCCCATAGTCACCGCTACAGACGTGAGGGCCCTCGATGTACAGCCAGTCCTCCTTCCTTGTTCTCCCGTGGTCGGGGCCATAGACCGCCCCATAGTCGCCGCTACAGACGTGAGGGCCCTCGATGTACATGCAGTCCTCCTTCCTTGTTCTCCCGTGGTCGGGGCCATAGACCGCCCCATAGTCACCGCTACAGACGTGAGGGCCCTCGATGTACAGGCAGTCCTCCTTCCTTGTTCTCCCGTGGTCGGGGCCATAGACCGCCCCATAGTCGCCGCTACAGACGTGAGGGCCCTCGATGTACATGCCCTCACGTCAGGATGGTGAAACACACTCCGCAGCTTGGAGGTCCCGAATTGGCACTTTCCTACCGGAGTCCGCAGCTTCAGGATGTTATAGGTCGCAGGCCGGCGGTTGGAGCTCTTCTCCAGCGATCCTTGGTGAGGGATCCCAGGCTCCGGATGTTAAGTCCACGCCACCAGGCCAGCATTCGGAGCACTCCTCTCCGACGACCCCCGGCAAGGGTTCGCCCGCTCCGCGATGGAGCATAACAATAGGCAAAATGTTTTACTCAGGCCAAACAAATTTCTAACTCATGCATACAGTTGTCACCCTGTTGAAAGTCCTAAGTAGGTGTGTCTGACTATGAATCCTCCCCTAATCTAGCCATTGAGACAAAGGACATTCCACAAATTGTAGGACTAGCTTCAGGAACAAAGTTGATATTGTTGATAATGCTGGTTAAGGATTAGTCAGCATGGATGCTTGTTACTCATTGTGGAAGGTTAGGCCGAAGTATCTTACTCGTTGTATCCTATATCATTGGACCAGCACAAAACTAAGATAACAAATAAAACCAAGGACTTCTGGTCAATCAATCACAATATTTGGTGGCCAATCACTGTACCAATGAAAAGAAAGCCACCATAGCAGAGTTCAATTTTGGTGCGTGACTTACCTCATGGCTGCCAATAGAATGGGGAGGGTGCAATGGGACCCCAAGGTCTATCCTATCAAATGAAAATGAAACTTGGTTCACACAAGGGGGGAGGTGGGGTAAGGAGAAAAGCATAGACTAAGACTCATAACATCACATCATCTGCAAGCCAGAATGTTTCAGTGCTTGGAACAGTACAAAAATCTGACCAGCAAACAGGGTCCAAATAAAAGAAAGTAATAAATTGCATAAACCAAGCAAATGTTCTCTTCACATCAAAATGGGTAGAAATATGTTTTACTGATGTTAATGTTTGCCAATATATTTCATTTTACCGACTTGTCGGGCACAACATAAATGCAGCATTTGTCAATTCAGGTAGTCGCATAACACAACTACACTATCAATTAACATGACTACAGTTTCAAAAACAATGTCTGTTGACAATTGCCATGTCCAGGTTTTCCAGACGAGTCACACAAACAAATAGCACAGATGTTAGTGGCAGGTGCATGGAGAGAAAAGGTTTAGAAAGATAGTAACATAGAAAATAGGTGCAGGAGTAGGCCATTCGGCCCTTCGAGTCTGCACCACCACTCAATATGATCATGGCTGATCATCCAACTCAGTATCCTGTACCTGCTTTCTCTCCATACCCCCTGATCCCTTTAGCCACAAGGGCCATGAACTGGCCTCAACTACATTCTGTGGTAGAGAATTCCAGAGATTCACCACTGTGTAAAAAATGTTTTTCTCATCTCAGTCCTAAAAGATTTCCCCTTTATCCTTAAACAGTGACCCCTTGTTCTGGACTTCCCCAACATCGGGAACAATCTTCCTGCATCTAGCCTGTCCAACTCCTTAAGAATTTTGTAAGTTTCTATAAGATCCCCCCTCAATCTTCTAAATTCTAGCGAGTACTAGCCGAGTCTAACCAGTCTTTCTTCATATGAAAGTCCTGACATCCCAGGAATCAGTCTGGTGAACCTTCTCTGTACTCCCTCTATGGCAAGAATGTCCTTCCTCAGATTAGGAGACCAAAACTGTACGCAATACTCCAGGTGTGGTCTCACCAAGACCCTGTACAACTGCAGTAGAACCTCCCTTCTCCTATACTCAAATTTGCTATGAATGCTAACATACCATTCGCTTTCTTCACTGCCTGCTGTACCTGCATGCCTACTTTCAATGACTGGTGTACCATGACACCCAGGTCTCGTTGCATCTCCCCTTTTCCTAATTGGCCACCATTCAGGTAATAGTCTACTTTGCTGTTTTTGCCACCAAAGTGGATAACCTCACATTTATCCATTTTATACTGCATCTGCCATGCATTTGCCCACTCACCCAGCCTATCCAAATAATCTTGCAGCCTCCTAGCACCCTCCTCACAGCTAACACTGCCCCCTATATTCGTGTCATCCGCAAACTTGGAGATGTTGCATTCAATTCCCTCGTCCAAATCATTAATATATATTGTAAATAGCTGGGGTCCCAGCACTGAGCCTTGCGGTACCCCACTAGTCACTGCCTGCCATTCTGAAAAGGACCCGTTAACTCCTACTCTTTGCTTCCTGTCTGCCAGCCAGTTCTCTATCCACATCAATACTGAACCCCCAATACCGTGTGCTTTAAGTTTGTATACTAATCTCTTATGTGGGACCTTGTCGAAAGCCTTCTGAAAGTCCAGATATAACACATCCACTGGTTCTCCCTTATCCACTCTACTAGTTACATCCTCGAAAAATTCTATAAGATTCGTCAGACATGATTTACCTTTCATAAATTCATGCTGACTTTGTCCAATGATTTCACCATTTTCCAAATGTGCTGCTATCCCATCTTTAATAACTGACTAGCAGTTTCCCCACTGCCGATGTTAGACTAACTGGTCAATAATTCCCCGTTTTCTCTCTCCCTCCCTTTTTAAAAAGTGGGGGTACATTAGCTACCCTCCAATCCTCAGGAACTACTCCAGAATCTAAAGAGTTTTGAAAAATTATCACTAATGCATCCACTATTTCTGGGGCTACTTCCTTAAGTACTCTGGGATGAAGCCCATCTGGCCCTGGGGATTTATCGGCCTTTAATCCATTCAATTTACCTAACATCACTTCCCGGCTAACCTGGATTTCACTCAGTTCCTCCATCTCATTTGACCCCCGGTCCCCTGCTATTTCCGGCAGATTAATTAAGTCTTCCTTAGTGAAGACAGAACCAAAGTAGTTATTCAATTGGTCAACCATGTCCTAGTTCCCGATGATCAATTCACCTGTTTCTGACTGCAAGGGACCTACATTTGTTTTAACTAATCTTTTTCTCTTCACATATCTATAAAAACTTTTGCAGTCAGTTTTTATGTTCCCTGCCAGTTTTCTTTCATAATCTATTTTCCCTTTCCTAATTAAGCCCTTTGTCCTCCTCTGCTGGACTCTGAATTTCTCCCAGTCCTCTGGTAGGCTGCTTTTTTGGCTAATTTGTATTGTACTTGGCTAATAAGATATGGGCCAAACGCAGACAAATGGAACTAGTTCAGACACGGCATCTTGGTCATATTAGGCAAGTTGGGCCCGTTTCCATGCGGTATGACGCTAAATACAATTCTGCAACTTTCCCAAATCAATTGAATCAAGGAACCAAGAATAAAATTACAGTATTAACAATTATCAATACAAAGAAATCTTTAAAATCTTATGCTTTGTTGTATGACGTACAAGTGACTGTTAAAGTGACACACTAAGCTAGTATTTATTGCTTAGCCACTGCAAATGCCTTAGAAGTAAGTTTTATATAAATGAATTATCATCCTATCAATGGGGTCAAGGAAAGAGCGTTCACGTCGCGGCCCTGTTTCCACCGATCTTTCCACCACCACGCACAAGAAGCAGAAGAAGCGCAAGACAGACACCATTGTATGCAGATGCCGAGAAGTGTGTTCAGCTCTGGCTGAACAACTAATCTTGTGTGTGGACTCGATAAGAAGATCCTATCAATTATATGTCAAATAACTATTTGATTTTTTTATACCTATTTTAAATCCATACTAGTCTTTACACTGTGTTCTAAAATACTAAAATGTCAGCTATAAATTGTCAGCTTTATGACAGAGAAACACTCTCTTCCCTCACCACATCCATCTGGTTGGAAATGGTGGGTGAAGGGAATGTTTCCCTTATTGCCCAAATACACTAATCCCATTTGCCCAAATTAGGATTGTATCCTTCTATGCTTTGCCTGTGACTGTCTAAATACCTCTTAACTATACTAACTGTATCCAATTCCATCTCCTTCACTGGTAGCACATTAAAAAAACACATTATTTAATTAAAAAAAACTCTTCAATGTCCTTTCAAACTTACATCCCCCTTATGTTATGCTCACTTGTGTCACTGTTCTGGCGGAATTGTTTTTAAATTAAAAAAAACAAAACTATACCTCATACAAACTTCAGTGCGGGTCACCACTTATTCTCCTTTGTTTCCAGGAAAACAAGCCTAGCCTATCCAACCTTTCCATATAATTAAAGTCTCAAATTCAGGCAACATACTGATGAATTTCATCTGCACTCCCTCCAGCACAATTATGACATTCCTAAGGTGCGACAAACAGATGTTCCAAATGTGGCCAAACCAACTTTTACTAAAATAACACCACAATTGTTATACACTATGCCCTAACCTATGGAGGCAAGCTTGCCATCTGTCCTCCTAACCAGCCTATACATCCATGTTGCCATTTTCAGGAAACCCCTATAAATTTGCTTATCAACATTCCTAGCACCTTCCCATTCATTGATTGTATCAAGCAGACTCTAGTTATGCAACGGTTCCATTTCTGAGAACCGCCCGTAAGTTGATTTCTCCACGTCAGAAACACTAATTTTCTATAACAATCCTTATTGTATCGCCCTACATAATCACCCTAACACCCCCCATAATTAAAGCAATGAAATATAAAGGAATAAAGGAACAGTGTGCAGCTATTAACAAATACAATGATTGTGTTTATTATTATTACTAACTTGAAAAATGCTTTAAAGAATTAGCAGAAATTCAGATCATTCATAACCTGGGCCACCCTTGTATATCCTATCCTTTTAGACTTCCCAAATGCATCAACTTAGGGTGGTAAAGAAAGCTTTTGGTGTGCTGGCCTTTATAAATCAGAGCATTGAGTATACAAGTTGGGATGTAATGTTAAAATTGTACAAGGCATTGGTGAGGCCAATTCTGGAGTATGGTGTACAATTTTGGTCGCCAAATTGTAGGAAAGATGTCAACAAAATAGAGAGAGTACAGAGGAGATTTACTAGAATGTTGCCTGGGTTTCAGCACCTAAGTTACAGAGAAAGGTTGAACAAGTTAGGTCCTTATTCTTTGGAGCGCAGAAGGTTAAGGGGGGGACTTGATAGAGGTCTTTAAAATGATGAGAGGGATAGACAGAGCTGACGTGGATAAACATTTTCCATTGGGAGTAGGGAAGAGTCAAACAAGAGGACATGATTTGAGAATTAAGGGACAGAAGTTTAGGGGTAACATGAGGGGGAACTTCTTTACTCAGAGAGTGGTAGCTGTGTGGAATGAGCTTCCAGTGGAAGTGGTGGAGGCAGGCTCGAGTTTATCATTTAAAAATAAATTGGATAGGTATATGGATGGGAAAGGAATGGAGGGTTATGGGCTGAGTGCAGGTAGATGGGATTAGGTGAGAGTAAGTGTTCGGCACGGACTAGAAGGGCCGAGATGGCCTGTTTCCGTGCTGTAATTGTTATATGGTTATATGGTTATAACTTGTACTTACCAGAATTAAGTTCCATCTGCCAAAACCACCTAAATTTCAAAATGATCTATATCCTGCTACGGTTTTAAACAACCTTCCTCAATATCCACAACACAACCAATGTTCGTGTCATCCATAAGGTTACATATCATACATCCTACAGTTACATTGAATTTGTTAATATGTATTACATACACAAAAAGAACTCAGCACCAATTCCTGTGGCACAACACTAGTCACAAACTACCAATCAGAAATATATCATTCCACCACTACCCTCCATCACCAAGCCAATATTGGATAAATTGGCTTGCTCACCTTGGATCCCAGATTCCTTAGCTTTCTGGATCAGTCTACCATGCAGGGCTTTATCAAATCCCCGACTAACGATCATATAGACAGCATTTATTGCCCTCATGCATCTCCTTTGTTACCTTCTCAAAACGCACAATCAAATTAGTAGGACTGGGTTTCATCCTCACAAAACCACACTGACTTTTAGTCCCTATCCTTCTCCGAGAATATTCTCCAATAATTTGTCTACCACTGTCTTAAGGCCAATAGGCATGTAGTTACCTAGCTTATCCCTGACAACTTAAACTATTCTCCTATCGTCTGGTATTTCAACTGTAGACAACAACGATGCAAAAGAAAATCTTTGTCAGAGCCCCAATTTCCTCCCTATTTCCCCATAGCATTCTGATAGATCTCAACCCACCCTGAAGATTTAGCCATTCTTTTGTATTGTTCTATTAACAGAATGTTTGTATCAAGTTATGTTAATACCTGTTAAAATGACATCGATAAATAGTTCGGTCTCTACATCTCAATCCTCTTAAAATACTCCACACAATGTGTTATCCTCTATTAACCTATATTTTTGTGATGAAGATTTACCTGGGCTAATTCTTTTTGTTCATTCACCAGTCTATTACAACTGGCTATCATTTGATCTAGAGCATACAATCGGTCCTCAAGTCCTTTAATTGCCTTCATGTTCTGATTATCAAGTTTCGCAATGGTTTCACGACACTCTGTCAGAAATGGCTGAAGAATTTCTGGATCAAGCTGAAAGAAAGTACAATTTTAGACATTTTCACTTGCAACATTTCATTTTTCCACACAATTTGCCTACAATTACATAGATGATTACACCCCAAAAATTCTGCTGCTGTACACATATACTGTGATGTGAGAATCAGCTAGCTGTAAAAAATAAACGTTGGAAAAAAAAAAGAAGGGTTTTCGACCCGAAACGTTGCCTATTTCCTTCGCTCCATAGATGCTGCCTCATCCGCTGAGTTTCTCCAGCATTTTTGTCTATATTGGAAAAAAAAATGTTTTTCACATCCATGCTCATTCTGTGATCTAGTTGAGGCTATAATTGCAGAAACATTTGAACTTTCAATCACCCTTCAAAAATATTGTCCCATTTCTTAAGAATAATAACTTAAATTTATCATCAGGCCTCACATATAAATAGTCTACAGTTTACATATGTAGGTTTATGAATACAACAGATTCAAAGCCAGATGAAAAGAACAACATTGACGTTGAACTTCTAGCTTACATTCAAGTATATGACGGTCTATTTAATATTAAACTTCCGATGAAAAACGAACTATTTACAAGTAGATGGAAAATATGATAAAAGTAGTTTCAATTTATTTTCAAAATTCTAGATGATCAGACGAGTTGAGGCTAAATTTCATTTTACAACTCAACTTGAAAACATGTCATAATCGTCTGCATTATACCACCCAAACACAATGTTATTTTCAATCGAAATCTCAAAAGTACTCACTCGGTTCATTGAATCAAAGCATTTCCTGACCAGTGATTCCACGTCATTCGGTCTGTCTTGAACATTAATCCAGTCCAGTAAGGAGACATTAAAGAAAGCTTGGTCTTTCATTTCTTCATTTAATTCATTTTCTGCTATGGTCCTCTGAGGGCTCCCCATGCTGTTCTCAATGTCTTTTTCTTCCTGCAGAATACTATTCTTTGCGGAATGTCCAAATGATACAGAACTCGACGGTGATTTCCTGCAAACTGCAGGCTTAACAGAACAAAGTACTGAATTGTTGGACTTCTCATCATCAGACTCCTCTTCTAGATTTTCTCTTTCGGCAGGGAACCTGAGTCTCTCCTGACATTCTCGGTAGCTATGTCTGGTCAGGCACTCCAACAGTGGCATTTTAGCCATAACTGAGACAGCTGTGCCTAGGCTTAATCCATAATATAAGATAATATTAGTACAGTCTGAATTGAAGAGTCCACCTCTAATCAGATTGAAACATTTACATTTTTTTTGTTCCTGGTGGCAAAGATTAAGCATTAAATCTTCAATATTAAATAGGCTTTGAAGACATATGCCTTTTTGACCGTACATTCATGTTGTAGCTTGAAAGTTTTTGCAAAAGTGTGCGGGCCAAACTGCCATGCCAGAACTTTGTCCCGCATTGTGAACGACACATTAAATTAATGTAAGAACTACTCATATATTTGCTCACTTGCACAAATGCCAAATCTGTGAAGGTTTCTGGATTTTTCCTTTCAATTAAAATAATACCAATTACTTTGAACACATATTCCAGACATCAAGAGATCTCATATTTTACTATTTGAAATCCAACTTCACAAAATATTTAAAATGAATGAGGAACATGGTTTATACAACTGCTCCTCGACCTACAATGGGGTTACATTCCGATAAACCCATCGTAAATGGAAAATATCGCAAGTCGAAAATGCATTTAATACAACGTGATCACATGCCCGGAAGTGACGTGCTCGCTGCCGTTGCCGAGCGTTTGCACCATCATAAAGTCAAGATATCGTGAGTCGAAGCATCGTAAATCGGGGAGCATCTGTACATTAAAGCATCCTTAAGGCAATGCTTTTCCAGTTTCTTTAAAATTGTTCACTAAAATCAACAGCAAACATATCTAAATATTGACATATCTACATATCTAAAAATAGCAAAAGAAAATTGTTCATTCATTAATAAAAGACGTAAAAGGCAAATTAGTTACATTATTCAATGCATTAAACCCTCACAATAACGGACCACTGGAGGGAGGGGAGGATGGTCTCCATTATTGATGACTGTCCGCTATAACCGATTGAAGGGAGTAAAGTGTAACCCAAGGCCAGGCGGAAAGAAATGCATCTTTGGCGAGTTAAACAAGCGAGAATTCACAGGCCATGGAGCCTCAGAGCCCCCGACCACACATGTGGTGCAGCAGGGAAGGGTCATGCTGCTCGTTTTCTCCACTTCCGTAACCGGAAGCATGCCATGCAGCACTAGCTCATTGGGTACCTGATGGAAGTCGGTGGGGAATGCAACGGGACCCACGGTCCACTATAACCGAAATCCTCTTTATAGAGGTCCATCATTATTACTAGCAGGGCTCTCGCTTAACTTTTTTTCCCTGTTGCCAGCCGGGCAACCTAGGAAACTTTTTAGGTTGCCAAATGACAGTTTAGGTGGCCATTTAAGACGGCTTGCATGACACGTGCGATAAGGTGCTCGGACGAAGTGCGTAGTTATTAGTCAGAATTATGGTCAATGAAGCATTCACATATTATTTCTGCTTCAAATAACGTCACAAACTAAACATATTCACCAATCAAGACATGATATATACCACAATGACATGCAGCAAAATGACAATACAGTATCTCATCTCCTTTTACACATTGCAATGAATGCAATTTCTATTATTTCTTTCCACTTCCAAACAAAATTCTGGTTGGATTATTCAGCGTATGATCAACCTCAGTGAGACCAAGTGCAGGCTTGGCGATCGCTTCGCACAACACCTACACTCAGTTCGCAATAACCAACCTGATCTCCCGGTGGCTCAGCACTTCAACTCTCCCTCCCATTCCGAATCCTACCTTTCTGTCCTGGGCCTCCTCCATTGTCAGAGTGAGGCCCACCGCAAATTGGCGGAACAGCACCTCATATTTTGCTTGGGTAGATTACACCCCAGTGGTATGAACATTGGCTTCTCCAATTTCAGGTAGTCCTTGCTTTCTCCCTCCTTCCCCTCCCATTCCCAGCTCTCTAACAGCCTACTGTCTCCGCCGCTTCCTTTCTTTTTCCCGAACCCCCCCCCCGACATCAGTCTGAAGAAGGGTCTCGACCCGAAACGTCGCCTATTCCTTCGCTCCATAGATGCTGCCTCACCCGCTGATTTTCTCCAGCTTTGTCTACCAACGGGATCCCACCACTGGCCACATCTTCCCATCTCCTCCCGTCGGCTTTCCGCAGAGACCGCTCCTTCCGTAACTCCCTGGTCAATTCGTCCCATCCCACCCAAATCACCCCCTCTCCTGGCACTTTCCCTTGCAACTGCAGGAAGTGCTACACTTGTCGCTTTACCTCCCCCTTTCACTCCATTCAAGGACTCAAACAGTCTTTCCAGGTGCAGCAGACGTTCACGTGCACCTCCTCCAACCTCATCTATTGCATCCGCTGCTCTAGGTGTCAGCTGCTCTACATCGGTGAAACCAAGCATAGGCTTGGCGATCGCTTTGCCCAATACCTCCGCTCGGTTCGCAATAACCAACCTGATCTCCCGGTGGCTCAGCACTTCAACTCCCCCTCCCATTCTGAATCCGACTTTTCTGTCCTGGGCCTCCTCCATGGCCAGAGTGGCGCCCACCGTATATTGGAGAAGCAGCACCTCATGCAATCCCACCCCCTGCAGCCTCACATCAGTTTAAAGAAGTGTCTCGACCCAAAACATCACCTATTTTCTTTGCTCCATAGATGCTGCCTCACCCGCTGAGTTTCTCCAGCATTTTTGTCTCCCCATTCACACAAGTTCTGTTATCCCACTTTCCTCACCCACTCCCTACACATTAGGGGCAATTTTACAGAGACAAGTTAACCTACAAAGTCAATGCATCTTTGGGACGTGGGAGGAAACCTACATGCTTGCAGGGAGAATGTGCAAATTCAACACAGACAGTGCCTGAGGACAGGATCGAACAGATCCCTGGCATGTGAGGCAGCAAGTCCACCAGCTGTGCCACTATATTTTATTTTCCAACACACAAAAAATTATACGTTGATAACTTTGGTTACTAAAAAAAAAAGAAACTATCCATTTTCAGTCTTAAATCTAAGTGATGCTATGTCACCCTTTACAACTACTATATGTTTTAATTCAGTTCAAGACCATGGGACAGTGCATTGGCCATAAAGTTGCTGCCTAAAATTGCCAGAGACCCGGAATTGATCCTGAATATGGGTGCTGTATGGAGATTGCTCCTTTTCCCTTTGATTGCATGGGTTTTCTCCAGGTGCTCTTGTTCCCTTCCACATTCCAAAGGTGTGCAGGAACCTTTTTCAGACCCAACCCAAAACTTAATATTTTCCTTTTGTCCAGAGATTCTGTCTGACCTGTTAAGTTACTCCAGCTTTTTGTGTCTATCTTCAGTTTAAACCAGCATCTGCAGTTCTTTCCTACACACACGATACTATACGATGGAACTTTATTAATCCCAGGAGGGAAATTGTGTGTGTGTGTGTGTGTGTGTATAGTTATATATTCATATATAAATATACACTGTTTTGTTTTCTCATTTATAACATTGTTTACAGAGTACTATGTTTACATATTCTGTTGTGCTGCTGCAAGTAAGGATTTCATTGGGGCATGAGAGAATAAAACAATCTTGACTCTTGACTTACGTCGCTAATGTGTGGGATAGAACTAGTGTACGGGTGATCAGTGGTCAGCGTGGACTCGGTGGGCCGAAGGGCCTGTTTCCACGCTGTATGTTTAAATTAAACTAAAACCAGAGGAAATCTAAAGAAGGGTCTCTACCCGAAACGTCACCCAATATATATATATATATATATGCACAATAAATAAACAGATAAAATGCAATAGGCTGTTACTTTTCAGAGTTTGGTGGTGGTGGTGTTTAAATTCTGTTTAGATTCCATTTCGAATATTTTTGGAGGACCAGGAAACCAAGAAGCAAGAGTTACTCCAGGGAGTTACTCCAGCTCCAGGGAGGGATTCTGCGTTGGTTTTCAGCGGTCGCAGCGAGTGGACAGCAATGGCAGCCAGATCTCCCACCATGCAAAGGGAGGGAGAAAGTGGCCGACGCCGACCAGTGGCAGTGGCACAACTACGGCTGACGATGTGTTGGCCAAAGATCCTCGCTATAGGATCTTTGGTGCTGGCCGTGGTTGTGCGCATGTGCAAGGCGGCCGGCCGTGCTGGCGGACGAGGAGCGGGCGGAGACACGGACAGCGGGCAGAGACCCGAGACATGAGCACGGATAGCGGGCGGAGACGGAGAGAGAAAGATAGAGAGGGAGCCAACTCAGAATTAAGCGAAAGGTGTCCCGGGTGCTTGCCAGGCCGAGCAAAATGGCATGGCTTTTAGTTTGCCCGGCGAGGCTGTGGGTTGCCATTGGCAACCGGGCAACCGCTAATTTCGAGCCCAGACTGGGTTTACTGTACTGTTAAATACAGGACATTTTAAACAATTGCAAAATGAAAGCTCAATAGAAGGAAATGGTGAGAACAGCAGAAAAAAAGGACCGTGAAAGAAAAAAATCAAGGAATATAAAGAAGCAAATCTCAGACTGAGGGTCAACTGATGATTTCATGCACAACTGTATCGTGCTGAAAAATATTTCCTTGCAGAAGGTACAGTTAATGTGTTAAAAGGCAAGTTAGCAGTGCCACCTAGTGTGAAACCTAACCATTATTGTTAACATGGATATATAAATTATTGTTACTCACAACCAGGCATAACCCAGCTGGATATGAGCAAGCATTGTAAATCCTGACCAAGCTGTGTAGGAGAATAATTGAGTTGAAATTGTTATTTAATATATTATTAATTAACCACGTGGGATAATGCACTGATAGAATAAAGTGTGGTCTTCAGGTAGGGATGACTGGAGAGCAAACATAACAGAGCATAAAGATCACATTTCAGTTCCCATTGTACGCGTTTTCTGTTATCACATACATATTATAAATTCTGAGGTTCATAATTATAAATGGAAAATTTCACACTGCATTATTCTTGCAATTAATAACCATGAAACAAGTCATCCACTGGGAGGGGGTGGCATTTTAATTGAAACATAGAGTTTCATTTGCTGTTTCATTTGTTGTGATTATAGAAGTTTATAATAGAAGATCCAAGCCGCATGTATATGTTGATGCAAATTATTTTTTGGAACTCAACTGTGGTTTATAGAGGATACATTTCATATTCTCATATTTTCTTGATAACTAAGAGGTCAATGCCAGCTCTCAGAACAATCCCAGACCCAACGCTTAGTCCACTATAACCTATTATTTCTCACATGCCATCAATTTCACCCTGATTTTCACCATGCGGGAAAAGTTACTGTAGCCAATTAACCCACCAGCCTTTCATCAGAATGTGGAAGGAAACTGGAAAATAATAGTCAAAGAAAGAGAGCACTGGAAGTCAGGATTAAACCTGGATTGATGGAACTATGAAGCAACAGCATCACATGGGGACACATGGGGACACATTGTGTCACCCTTTATGACTGGCTGACACCTAATTTAGTTATTCTACAATTTTTCTTAAATACTATCCATCTTCAAACAGCTGTTAGTGTATCCTCTTATTAGTCATGATTTTATCCATTCTGAATCCATAAGGGAATGTAAACCATACGTAATTACAATAATCAACAAGCAAAAATACACAACATAGTCTGGAGAAAGGTCCTGACCCAATATGTCATCTGTCCAAGGTAGACACAAAATGGTGGTGTAACTCAGCGGGACAGGCAGCATCTCCGCAGAGAAGGAATGGGTGACGTTTTAGTTCAAGTCCCAAAGATTCTGCCTCTTGCACTTAGGTCTTTGGTCAAGATTCCAGCACGTACAGCCTCTTGTCTCTCCAACAAATTCTCTATTTGCTGCATAAACCAATATATTTAGCAAATATCTTGCATGGTCATGTTTTGTTTAAGGGATAGAACATGCAAAGTAAGCATTCAGATCCCTGCTATACAGTTCAACAACCCAATCCAAATAATGCCCAAACATTAATTTGCAAATATTTTATATCTATACAGATATCCAAACACATCAGCTCAGAATTCCAATACCATTTCCTCGAGTCCAAAACAAAATTTGTCTGGTAACCTGTCCTGGACATTTAAGATCATACTGTTTATAGATAGATTGGGGTAATGTTCCAGGTGTGTCAAGGACAGAGTTCGGCTGTTTTTTGGTAACGTTTTTAAATCAAGATTCACTTCGTAGAGAAAATGATGTCAGCTTATGCATTGACATTTGAATTTCATGACTAAGAATCAAGACGACAATAATCATGGATAGATACTAGCTCTTACTACTAAGGAAAGCAACTAAAGTACAAAAGGTGAGAAGCCCATACTCATAAAACAAAAAAGACAGGAAAATGAAAACCCATTGGCAGACCTCCTTCAGCTAGTGAGGTCTTAGCATTTTTAATTTTCTCCGTAAAATTAGTTCTTTCAACTCTTTACTCCCCCCCCCCCCTTTAACGACTAATTCCTAGTTTGTAGCTATTTAACGGGTCTCAATATTACCATTAATTTGGAATCAAATTATATTTGACATCAGTCCTAGGCAGCACATTGAAAATTTTTGCTCCATTAGGGGGAAGAAGTGTAGTCTAGATAGTTGGGGGAGTCAGTAGGTTTATAATAGACGTCAGTCGATAGACTATCTCCTGTGATGGAGACGGTGAGATCAAGAAAGGGGAGGGAGGTGTCAGAGATGGTCCAAGTGAATTTGAGTGCAGGATGGAAATTGGTGAAGTTAATGATGTCCATGAGTTCTGCATGGGTGCAGGAGTTAGCACCGATGCAATCGTCAATGTAACGGAGATATAGTTCGGGGATAGGGTCAGTGTACGCCTGGAATAGGGATTGTTACCTCCACAACTCCCTCGTTAACTCATCCCTTGCCACCCAAACCACCTCTCCCCACATACCTTCCCCTGTAATGGCAGAAGATGCAACACCTGTCCCTATACCTCGTCCCTCGACTCTGTCCAGGGTCCCAGACTGTCCTTTCAAGTTAGGTAGAAGTTCACATGCACTTCCTCCAACCTCACCTACTGTTGGTCAAGGTGTAGACTCTTATACATCCGCAAGATCAAATGTAGACTGGGCGATCGTTTCGCTGAACACCTTCGCTGATATGAATAATGATTTCTCTGACTTCATGTAACCCTTGCATCACTTCTTTCTCCATCCCTCCCATATCCAAGTTGTACCAGCTTCAAAGTCGTCTTGTTGAGTCTCATTGTCTGTAGCTCATTTTCACCTAACAAACAGCTAACAATAGCCTATTTCCTTTATCATAGTTACTTTTTTGCATATCTTTCATTCATTTCTTCTATATCTCTTTAGGTCACCGTTTTTTTTATCTCTTGTTTCCGTTTCCCCCGACTCGCAGTCTGAAGAAGGGTCTCGACCCAAAACGTCACTTATTCCTTTTCTCCAGAGATGCTGCCTGACCTGCTCAGTTACTTTTTGTGTTTATCTTCCAGCAGCAACTTGGAGCACCAGAAACAAAGAGTCATGGACCAAACAATATTGTAGCTGTAGAATTGAAGAACTATGTTCCAGAACCAGCTACACATTAAGCCGAACTATTGCAGTACAGTTACAGCATTAACATCTACTTGACAATGTGGAAATTTACCCAGACATACGCCATTCACAAAAAACAGAGCAAATCCAATTTAATGAAATCACTGCCGAATCAGTCTATTCTCCACTAGCTGAATGATGGAAGAACATAGAACATTACAGCACAGCAACAAGTCCATCATCCCACAATGTTTGTGCAAAACATTATGCCAAATTGGACACAAAATGCTGGAGTAACTCAGCGGGACAGGCAGCATCTCTGATGAGGAATGGGTGATGTTTTGGACCAAGACCCTTCTTCAGAAGAAGGGTCTGAAGAACGGTATCGACCTGAAACCTCACCCATTCCTTCTCTCCAGAGATGCTGCCTGTCCCGCTGACTTACTCCAGCATTTTTTGTCTATCTTCAGTTTAAACCAGCATCTGCAGTTCCTTCCTACACATGATGCCAAGTTAAACTCATCTCATCTGCCTGTACATGATCCATATCCCTCTATTCCACTAAGTGTTGGATATTTCCACCCTGGGAAAAAGATTCTGACTGTCTGTTATAAGTTGGCGTTAAGTGCTTAAGGTGACATTCACTCACTAACAGCCTGTTGGGGTTCTGCCAAAACCACGTCTGCACACCTCATCACAGTCTGCATTCAAATATAAACTAAAGAGCGGATACCAGGAAGCAAGGAGTGACTACTCATGATGTTGAGACAGCCTTTGACCAAGTACGGGGGTGGGAGATTGCAACCTTCACGTGGTCCACCCTGTTTCGACTACTGGAATCAACCCGACATGCACAAACAAAAGATCAAATAGAACAAGTTGACCTACAACTTTAGGCTGTGCACGCCATACGCAAGAAGAAGACCAAGTACGGCATCTATGCAGCACGTGAAATTGAAGTCAAAATGAAGGCACTGCATTGGTTGGAGTCATAACATACCCCAAAAAAAGATGGTCATGGTTGCTGACGACCAACAATCATCCCAATAATTCATTGCAGAGCTCCTCAGGGCAATGTGTTGAACCAACTGCCTCAATAGCACTCCCTCCATCACAAGGTCAGAAGTGGGATAATCACTGATAAATTGAACAAAATTCTTGCACAAATGAAGCAGCCCACGTCTGCATGCAGCAAGACAATCAACATTTGGCTATGCTTCGAAAAGTGACAAGCAATAATTTGTTAATGACTATTGCCCACAACAGAATCTAACCACCTACCTTAAAATTCGATGACATTACCATTACTGCAGCCCCACCAGCAGAAGCCTTGGGGGAAAGAGGGTCGGGTCTCCACTGACCAGAAGCTTCACAAGACCAGCCACATCAATCAATAGACGGTATACAAGACCAAGTTAAAGGCTGAATATCTGCTGTGAGTGACTCGCATCCTAACTTTCCAAAACCTTTACCAACACTTGCAAAATACAACTCAGCAGCATACCAAGGTAACAAAGAAAGCAGGTGCATGGGAACACCTGTAGTACCCTTTAAAGTATCACACTATCCTGATTTGGAAATAGATTATCAGTCCTTCATTGTCATTGGGTCCAAATCCCTGATACTCTCCATACGGTGCCAGTATTTTCACGAGGACTGCAGCAGTTCAAGATGCTGGCTCACCACCACCATCTCAAGGGCAATTAACAAAAGGGTGATAAATGCTGGCCCTGTCAGCAACACCCAAATCCCCAAAAATGATTTTTTTAAAATGATAGCTTAACACTGTTTATAATACAGAATATTCTTATATTTCATAACACTTTACCTGGTCCATTTAAAAAAATTAGCAAATCCTAATTTCTCCAAATGTTAAAACATTCAGAAATAGACAGACTGCTGCAGAATATTAAAGATTGGGCAATATTTCACTGCAATGATCAATTATGATATTTAAGAAAGAACTGCAGATGCTGGAAAAATCAAAGGTAGACAAAAGTGCTGGAGAAACTCAGCGGGCGCATTACCGTCTTGTTTGTGATTATTTTGTTGAACTCTGCTAATCCTACCATGAAAAAAATACAATTACCATTTCTTTCCTGAAGCTACTGTAATGATATTTTGTGATTTATTCTGCATTCCAATTATCATCAAAGCCATGTATTTAAGTGCTTCTGCATAACAAAGAGTAAGCTTCGTAATGGCCAACACCAATGGTCAACCCATAGACAATTTTTTATTTATTTTTTATTTTTATTTATTAGAAGTACATTACATTACAACCGCATACATTAGTAATCGTCATTTATATCTTACAATTAATGTACTCCATTTATTTTTTACACTAGAAAAGGAAAAGATTGAAAGAAAGAAGAAAGTGAAGGAAAAAGTGAAAGTGTAGAAAATGTGACAACAAAAAAGGACAAAGACCCTATAAGAGCAAAATTAAAAACAAAAGAAAAAGAGTTAAGAAATAGGCCCCAGAAAAGAGAAAAAGAGGAAAAAGAGAGAAACAAATATTTTTTTGAGCATTACGTAAATGGGACATACCAACTCAACCCATAGACAATTTTAAACGGATTTGATGATAATTGGAATGCAGAATAAATCACAAAATATAATTTATAAACAACAGCTACACTTGCAGAAACGCATACAGTAGAAGTTTCATTTTGGATGACCACTAGTGGCTAGTTGCAAACAAACAGCTATTGGTGAATAGAGAGACAGCTCAGCAAAGGAAAGAACTGAGAATTCAAAAAAAAAAAATCCATATGCCACATTGCTTGGCTTATATCATACTGCTTGTCCAAATAATAACTTCACAGTAGCTTCAGGAAAGAAATGGTAATTGTATGTTTTTTTTCATGGTAGGATTAGCAGAGTTTAACAAAATAATCACAAACAAGGCGGTAATGCAGTTTATATACTCCCAAGTAAATGTTACATATGAAGCAATTATGCATGTAATGAACTTCAGTGCATCCCTGGAGACAAATCTAAGTTCCAACAGTATTCATTGTGGAACTGCCAGACATTAACCCAAACCTACTTTGTGAGTTTTTGCTTAATATCTTCCACAGAATGTTCATAGTTGCTGTATGCACTTTCAAACTTTGTCAGCAGCCTTTGAAAAGAATGGGTACAATCCTCCAAATTGGCCATAATGGCAGCCCAACCTTGATGCTGAAGGTGTTCATCGTGGACCAATCTTTCACAAAATGAGCAGAGTTTCTTTGCAACTTCATACATCTCCTATCCAAGAAAATTAAAAACACAAATCTCAGAAGTGTAATTATCTACATAGCAGTTTAAATATTCGCCAAAATATTTATTCCCCAAATATTTCCACCAATAATTTGCCTGTGTATCAGATACATGTTCCTGATGGTAGAAAAATGAACAAATTGATGAAAATTTCATGATAGGATCTCAAACAAATCAATAACACAATTTAAACCATCAATATAATCTGGAACCCAATTGGATTTATGTTTATAAAATATGTCTGTTAAGTATGTTTTGTAATGGCTCATAATGGCAAATTCAGCCTCAGTTTTTAAAATGACATTTATGAGTTTCCATGAGCACAATGTTTCCAATAAATTTGTTTTAGAATGAAAAGCTGCTTTGATGACAATTACCCAGAGGAACATTTCCATCCACCCTTCATTTAAAACACAGGAAGGGACACATCCAATTAATGTCCCATTGAGGGCAATATCACAATCTAGAACATGCTTAATGCACAAGTTAATTTTCAGTCAAGATCTATTTTATATCATAGAGCAGGGCTAGATCCACTGTCTGAACACCTTCCTTAATTGCTGTCCTCCCTTTCCTTACTATGTGCTTATATTATACGTTTATAGAAGACATTTGGGTAGCCTTTAGTGTTACATGCAATTCTATTTTCACATTCTTTACCATACTTATTTTCTATTTCATCTTCCCTCTCTGTTTATCATATTCACTGGAATATTCAACTTCAACCTACAACCACCTTTCTTTGTTGTATAATACTCTACATCTCCTTTGTCATCAAGGAACCTTTGCCTCATTTCTTAGAACCAGACTGAGCAATAACTCCACAAGTCAAAAACATATTGATTAACACAGCTCAGAAATTGCAACCCAACATTTAAATTCACGATCTCACCAGTTGTCATACTGCATGGAAACAGGCCCTTCAGCACAATTTGCCGAGCAAGATGCCCTGTCTACACTAATCCCACCTGAGTTTGGCCCATATCCCTCTAAAATTTTTGTATCCATTTACCAGTTTAACCCCCTACCCTGGGTAAAAGACTGTGCATTCACTGTATTTATTCCTCTCATAATTTTATATACCTCTTCATGATCAGCCTTTAGTCTCCTGCACTCCAAGGAATAGAGTCCTGGCCTGCTCAACCTCTCCCGACAGCTCAGCCCTTGATCCTGGCAACATCCTCGTAGATCTTCTCTGAACACAATACTCCAAATGTGGCTCTGCAGTTTGCACGGCTAGATTGTATTCATGTACAGTACCCTTCTTTTGACTGGATTGCATGCAAACAAAAGCTTTTCATTGCATCTCGGTATATGTGACAGCAAAAATTTAAATTGTAACATAACATCCCAACTTCTATACTCAATACATAGATTGATGAAGGTCAATGGACCAAAAGTCTACCTTGCCACCCTATCTACCTGTGACGCCACTTTCAGGAAACCGTGTACCTGTACTCCTCAAGCCCTCGGCTCCACAACATTTCCCAGCGCCCTCCCATTTATTGTAAATTCCTGCCCTGGTTTGACTTCCCAAAATGTAACACCTCACATCTATCAGCATTGAACTCTATTAACCATGCCTCAGTCTACTTGCCCAGCTGATAATGACCCTGCTGTGATTTGTGATAACCCTCTTCACTGTCTATGATACCACCCACTTTAGTGTAATCTGCAAGCTTACTAATCATGTCTTGCACATACTCAGCTAAATCGTTGATATAAACCATAAACCACAAACAGCAATGAACCTAGCACCGACTAACACCATTAGTTACTGGCCTCCAGCCTCCAAAAAACAACCTTCCACCACTCCCCTCTGCTTCTTTCCATGAAGCCAATTCTGTATCCAGACAGGTGGGTCTCCCTGGATGCCATGCAATCTTATCTTCCAGAGCAGCCTACCATGCGGAAAATCAAAGGCCTTGCTGATGTCTGAGACAACAATGATGGTCTGGCCCTCCTCACCTTCTTAGTTACTACTTCAATTGTCAGATGAGAGTTACTTTCAGCAGCACATATTTGGTTATGTTTATTAATCTTACCACTGCAAGTTGAGTTCTAGAGGCCACTGTGTGAAAGACAGCTGGCATCATAAGAGACTCCTCCACCTTCAACCCCATCTCGTTTTCTGCAGAGAATGTTGTTTTAGGAATAGTTGGTGCACGGTCACACAGAATCATCTCCTTGTTGTACAGAAATATGGGATTTGTGTCCTATGGTATTAAAATTTAAAAGTAGTGAAATTTAAAACATCGCAAAATTTGTTGAAAAGCATCTTCCTATAAGGCACTAATGTTTGGTCAGCAAACTTACCAGAAGACCCACTATTCTTAAGTTATGCAAAGAGAACTTTAAAACCCACTGTATTTTTAATAACTGCATTTCAATTAGAGAATATACAGATCATATTTCAGCTGTAATATACATTATACAAATAAAACCATGGATCCAAAATTTACTGTTCTAGATACTGTAATTTAGCTGCATTTTATAATGTGAAGGCAACAAGAACAGTGCCATCAACAACCAATATTAAAGGTTTAATGTTTATTCTGATTAAATTGAAATAGTCCTATTTTAAAATATTGTTGAAGTTGTCAACCAATAACATCGCAAATTAATTTGTCTATATAGATTTAACAGTCACTTACCGTTCCGGCACTGTAGCTACAAACGCGCCTGTCTGCCACCATACATTCTCCTCCATTGACAACCAATACTTGATGCTGAGTTGCAATCTTATATTTAGCTTGGATGGCATGTTTAAGGTCTGCAACACTGAAGACATATAATTACCACACTTAATGCATATCTCCTTTTTTATTTTACTACTAGAATTAGAAGCCAAATATGCAATGTATTATTTTTAACTGTTCTCAGTGTATTGGTGTGTTAGAGAACTATTCTCAGTTCGTCTTGTATTATCTTTAACTGTAAAACCTTAGCCCAATGCACTGTTCCAAAAATGGTGATGGAAAATACAGCGCAACTACCCAACCCAACAGACTCATGATCCCCGGATCTATTCCTGTGTTATTTCCTGAATGTCAAAGAATATAATTCACAAATATTGATCAATCCAATCACATTAAAATATAACTCAACTTAACATAAACTGCTCAATCTATATACTTTATAAACTGTGTGTGTGTGGGTGTCTGGGGGGGTGGGTGGGAGCGTGTCATTTTTTTGCCCTTTGATTCGTTACTCCGCCAAAACCACACGCAAAAACGCCGAGATTTTTTACCATTTCGCTAGCCATTTCACTTTTACATTCGCTCATCCACTTCTCATTAAATTTCGTCATTTTTCTGTACACATTTTTAATAAAATCCTTCCCCCCCCCCTCATTTTTTCGCCTCCTGCTGGCCAGCAACCATAACGGCTGCTGCCGACTGGCTCTCCTCCAAAAACGCCGACATTATTCACATTTCGCTCGCGATTTTACTTCCTCCACTTCCCCCCCCCCCGGCCCGGCTGTCACGCTGGCCGAAGCCAAAGACCGCCTGCTCCCCCCGCTGCTTTTCGCCATCCTCGCTAGCTTGCAGTCCGAAATTCCCGCGCATCAACGGCCTGTCGGCCCGCAGGCGCAATGAGGGCGTACGCAGCGTCTCGACGGGCATACGCAGCGTCTCAATGGCGTATGCAGCGTCTTGACGGCGTACGCCTAGCGCGTGGCGTTGCGCCATTACGTCAGGCCGCCCCCCATTGCAACCGCGCGTTGCGGGAACAGACCCAGCGGGTCTGCACTTGGTCTAGTGTTCTTTAATTACAGATTGTTACTCAAAAGTCATGATTGTTCCTCTGGTTGAGCTCTCAATGGAATAATTCTAAAACTGACCCCATTCTAAAGAAAAAAGCCCCTATAACAGTTTTTCAAGAAGATTAATTTAAGCTTTGGCATATACTGAAACAAACAAAAACAGAAGGCTTGATCTAGATGAGATCATCTCGCTTTAAATGAAAATTTAACGTACTCATTTTGAAAACATTTTTCTACTCTGAAAGGCTTTACTACCACATATTGTGGAAACAAATAAAAAATTGCTCTTTTGACAACTTGCAATATAACTTGTGTAGTTTGGAAGACAAGGGTGGATTAGTCAGTTTAGTTAGGCTACGTGAGAGTTCCCATCGATTGATCCGCGCATGATCATTAAATACATGCAGTCAGAAGTATGATAGCAATAAAGATTCAGAGAATGCTTACATCATGCTTTATTTGCAATTCCACGGGCACCTGAATTGATTTAGCTCTGCGTCTAAGACGTTTTTGTTCTTTAAGTGTTTAGTAAAGAAATAACCAAATTATTCTGTAAAAATTAAAACTTCAAAACTGTGTTAAATTTTGCTATCAAGATTGCAAAAAGCTATGCATTATGTTTCAATTATAAAATCACCATACAGACCAGAGAAAATGCAAACAGAATTCATGGAAAACTTTCTGAACATTTGTACTTACGTCTGTACAGCAAGTTCTGTGTCAAATGTAAGGGTAGTTCCAGTATTTACCAGAAATACATATAATTTCATGGTGCCACCGCTACATTCGTCTCCTTTTTCACTTCAGTCATTTATCTCCTATTAACAAAAAAGTACATTTATGAGTACATTTCAAACTAGTACGCAAGATTATGTTAATGCACATACAAGTGAGCTGCAAGTGACTTAAATGTACAGATATTCTTCAATCGCTGCAGAACCAAAATTTGAATAAAACTGTGCACAAAATGGTTATGCCTTTTACCTAGTGTTCTTTCATTCATTGTCATATTTCTCGTGCAACTTTCAGTCTAATCAACATCATTCACTATTCCATCCGAATTCTCTCCCACTTGGAAATAACATTTCCCAGATATAACAACAAAACCATATGCCTGTCCAAAGGATGTGACACCACTCCACTAAATTAGGCCGTACACTTTTCTAGCTTCTAATGTGGCCTTGTAGAATTCATCTTATCCATGAAACGCCTCTCCTAATTATATTTCAAACAGAACGCAACGGCAACAGATGCAGCTTTGAGACATCATGATATGAAAACCACCTACAACTCAATCTTTCTTTTTTTTTGCAGCACATCATGTGCAGATTTACCATATATATCAAGAGTTGTCAATTTCTGGGACACAATCCATTTGCTCTGTTGCACATATTCCATGTATCTCAGCATTGATTTCATATGTATGTTTAAGTACCTGCTGAATTTAAGATTATTTAAATTTACCAATTTAAAAAATGTCAAATCTTAAAACTAAATTCTGTTTTCACTTCCAAATGCATTTGTCCCAGCCAATGTGATGAATCAATATACCAATTTACTTTAATTATCAGTTCTTCCTCATTCAGGGCTCGAAATTAGCGGTTGCCCGGGTGCCAATGGCAACTTACAGTCCCGCCGGGCAACCTAAAAGCCATGCCATTTTGCCTGGCTTGGCAAGCAACCGGGACACCATGCGTTTAATTCTGAGCGGGCCCCCTCTCTATCTCTCTCTCTCTCTGTCAATCTCCGTCTCCGCCCGCCATCCGTCTCCGGGTCTTGGCTCTCGGGTCTCCGCTCGTTACGGCCGGCCACCTTATACATGCGCACTGCCACGGCCAGCACTTTCTCCCTCTCTTTGCATTGTGGGAATTCTGGCTGCCATTGCTGTCCGGTCGCTGCCTCACCGCGACCACTGAAAAACAATGCAGAATCACTCCCTGGAGCTGGAGTAACTCCCTGGAGTAACTCTTGCTTCTTGGTTTCCTGGTCCTCCAAAAATATTCAAAATGGAATTTAAACTGGCTGGATCCACCACCACCAAACTCCAAACTCTGAAAAATAACAACCAATTGCATTTTATCTGTTTATTTATTGTGTATATATATGGTCTATGGTATATAGCCACACTGAACTTTTATCTCCTGTTCTGTATTATGTGTACATATTCTGTTGTGCTGCAGCAAGCAAGAATTTCATTGCCTTATCTGGGACACATGACAATAAAACTCTCTTGACTCTTGACTTGGACTTAAGCAAAAAATGGTTCTTGGGGAAAAAAAAGCTACCTTAAATTTAGTTGCGTCTGATTGGTACCTATGGTAGGGTGAAGACTATTCCATGCTTTAATTGGAGCAGCCAGCATCTCTGGATGGAAGAAATTGGGTGACGTTTCGGGTAGAAACCCTTCTTTACATTTCCTCTGGTTTTAGTGTTTTTAGTTTAATTTAAAGATACAGCGTGGAAACAGGCCCTTCGGCCCACCGAGTCCACGCCGACCACCTATCACCCGTACACTAGTTCTATCCCACACATTAGGGACGTAAGTCAAGAGTGTTTTATTCTCTCACGTCCCAGTTAGAACAATGAAATCCTTACTTGCAGCAGCACAACAGAATATGTAAACATAGTGCTCTGTAAACAATATTATAAACGAGAAAACAAAACTCCATAGACAGCACCCATATTCAGGATCAATTCCGGGTCTCTGGCAATTTTAGGCAGCAATAGCCTGGAACTGAATTAAAACCTACAGTAACTGTAAAGGGGGACATAGCGTCACTTAAAGATTTAAGACTGAAAATGGATAGTTTCTTTTTTTTAGTAACCAAAGTTATCAACGTATAATTTTTTGTGTGTTGGAAAATAAAATATAGCGGCTCAGCTGGTGGACTTGCTGGCTCACATGCCAGAGATCTGTGTTCGATCCTGTTCTCGGGCACTGTCTGTGTTGAATTTGCACATTCTCCCTGCAAGCATGTGGATTTCCTCCCACATCCCAAAGATGCATTGGCTTTGTAGGTTAACTTGTCTCTGTAAGATTGCCCCTAATGTGTAGGGAGTGGGTGAGGAAAGTGGGATAACAGAACCTGTGTGAATGGGTAGACAAAAATGCTGGAGAAACTCAGCAGGTGAGGCAGCATCTATGGAGCAAAGGAAATAGGCGACGTTTCGGGTCGAGACCCTTCTTCAGACTGACGTGAGGGTGCGAGGGGGAGGGGAGGGGGGAAGAAGAAAGGAAGAGGCGGACACAGTGGGCTGAGGGAGAGCTGGGAAGCGGAGGAGAAAGTAGGAACTACCTGAAATTGGAGGTCAATGTTCATACCGCTGGGGTGTCAACTGCCCAATAGGCGACGCTTCGGGTCGAGACCCTTCTTCAGACTGATGTTGGGAGGGGTGGGAGGCAGGAAATAGAAAGGAAGAGGCAGAGACAGTAGGCTGTGGGAGAGCTGGGAATGGGAGGGGAAGGAGGGAGAAAGCAAGAGCTACCTGAAATTGGAGAAGCCAATGTTTATACCGCTGGGGTGTAAACTACCCAAGCAAAATATGAGGTGCTGTTCCTCCAATTTGCGGTGGGCCTCACTCTGGCCATGGAGGAGTCCCAGGACTGAAAGGTCGGATTCGGAATGGGGAGTCGAAGTGCTGAGCCACTGGGAGATCAGGTTGGTTATTGCGAACTGAGTGGAGGTGTTGTGCGAAGGGATCGCCAAGCCTGCGCTTGGTCTCACTGAGGTTGATCATACGCTGAATAACCATATTTTTGTTTGGAAGTGAAAAGAGATAATAGAAATTGCATTCATTGCAACGTGTAAAAAGAGATGAGATACTGTATTATAATTTTGCTGCATGTTATTGTGGTATATATCATGTCTTAATTGGTGAATATATTTAGTTTGTGACTTTATTTGAAGCAGAAATAATATGTGAATGCTTCATTGACCATAATTCTGACTGGTAACTACGCACTTCGTCCGAGCACATTATCGCACACGTCATGCACGCTGTCTTAAATGACCACCTAAACTGTCATTTGGCAACCCAAAAAGCTGCCGAGGTTGCCCGGCTGGCAACAAGGAAAAAAAGTTAAGCGAGAGCCCTGTCATTCCTTGTTCCTTACTTTTTTCTCAAAAAAAGGGATACTTTTTTGGATGCCTTCTCCAATGTCTTGCCTCGTCAGCATGTGTTTCCTGCCAGTAACATTCCAAGTGTCTTTTAGTAAGTAGACAAATTCAATGGAAAAGGCCATGCTACATCTTCCTACAGCAAGATCTTTTCCATATATGTTGGTGCCATTCTCACCCTATCCTCCACTTGTCTAAAGGTACACATAGCAATAATAAATTGCTGCAGCATTTAACCTTCCCTGTTTTATCACTGATAACTGTATGTTATTTTATTGTTAATAACACCATAAGTTACATGTAATACAAGATACATGACACTGGCTTAACCAATGTTGTTAACATTTCATTTATCATAGCCGTTTTCTAAATGCAGCCTTCACTAGAGAAACAAAACAGATTGGGTGATCACTTTATGAAACATCTGTGCTCAGTCCACAGGGGCTGATCCTGAGCTTCCTGTTGCATGGCCTTTTGATTATCAATCACACCCTCATGCTGTCCTGCCTGTTGGTGGCCTCCTTCACTGCCATATTGAATCCCAATGTAATTTAAAATATCAAAATCTTCAGTCTCATCATTTTGCACTGAACACTGAATTTTCCAATTCAAGGTAAACTGCTCACTCATCGTATCCCATTACTATACTTGTGTGCCTTTCTCACCTTGTTTCTTCTGAATGCTCCTTATCAGCTGATCTGTCTATTTCCTTCGCTCCATAGATGCTGCCTCACCCGCTGAGTTTCTCCAGCATTTTTGTCTACCTTCCCCATATACAGTGGCTTGCAAAAGTTTTCATACCCCTTGAACTTTTCCACATTTTGTCACGTTACAACCACAAACGTAAATGTATTTTATTGGGATTTTATGTGATAACCAACACAAAGTGGTGCATAATTGTGAAGTGGAAGGAAAATGATACATGGTTTTCAAATTTTTTTACAAATAAAAAACTGAAAAGTGTCGCGTGCAAAAGTATTCAGCCCCCCCTGAGTCAATACTTTGCAGAACCACCTTTCGCTGCAATTACAGCTGCAAGTCTTTTCAGGTATGTCTCTACCAGCTTTGCACATCTAGAGACTGAATTTTTTGCCCATTCTTCTTTGCAAAATAGCTCAAGCTCAGTCAGATTGGATGGAGAGCGTCTGTGAACAGCAATTTTCAAGTCTTGCCAGAGATTCTCAATTGGATTTAGGTCAGGACTTTGACTGGGCCATTCTTAACACATGAATATGCTTTGATCTAAACCATTCCATTGTAGCTCTGGCTGTATGTTTAGGGTCGTTGTCCTGCTGGAAGGTGAACCTCCGCCCCAGTCTCAAGTCTTTTGCAGACTCTAACAGGTTTTCTTCCAAGATTGCCCTGTATTTGGCTCCATCCATCTTCCCATCAACTCTGACCAGCTTCCCTGTCCCTGCTGAAGAAAAGCATCCCCACAGCATGATGCTGCCACCACCATGTTTCACAGTGGGGATGGTGTGTTCAGGGTGATGTGCAGTGTTAGGTTTCCGCCACACATAGCGCTTTGCATTTAGGCCAAAAACTTCAATTTTGGTCTCATCTGACCAGAGCACCTTCCTCCACATGTTTGCTGTGTCCCCCACATGGCTTGTGGCAAACGGGACTTCTTATGGCTTTTTTTCAACAATGGCTTTCTTCTTGCCACTCTTCCATAAAGGCCCGATTTGTGGAGTGCTCGACTAATAGTTGTCCTGTGGACAGATTCTCCCACCTGAGCTGTGGATCTCTGCAGCTCCTCCAGAGTTACCATGGGCCTCTTGGCTGCTTCTCTGATCAATGCTCTCCTTGCCCGGCCTGTCAGTTTAGGTGGACGGCCATGTCCTGATAGGTTTGCAGTTGTGCCATACTCTTTCCATTTTCGGATGATGGATTGAACAGTGCTTCGTGAGATGTTCAAAGCTTGGGATATTTTTTTATAACCTAACCCTGCTTTAAACTTCTCCACAACTTTATTCCTGACCTGTCTGGTGTGTTCCTTGGGCTTCATGATGCTGTTTGTTCACTAATGTTCTCTAACAAACCTCTGAGGCCTTCACAGAACAGCTGTATTTATACTGAGATTAGATTACACACAAGTGGACTCTATTTACTAATTAGGTGACTTCTGAAGGCAATTGGTTGCACTGGATTTTATTTAGGGGTATCAGAGTAAAGGGGGCTGAATACTTTTGCACGCAACAATTTTCATTTTTTTATTTGTAAAAAAATTTGAAAACCATGTATCATTTTCCTTCCACTTCACAATTATGCGCCACTTTGTGTTGGTCTATCACATAAAATCCCAATAAAATACATTTACGTTTGTGGTTGTAACGTGACAAAATGTGGAAAAGTTCAAGGGGTATGAATACTTTTGCAAGCCACTGTAGATAGTCTTTTGGCTTGCACTTCAGAGTAGGGGAATCTGGTGTGTCTTGTACCAGAGGACATAGGTTTAAGGTTAGATGAAAAAATATTTAATAGGAATCTGAAGGACAACCTTTTTCTACACAGGTTGATGGGTATATGCTGCCAGGGGAGATGGCAGATACTATAACACAATTGAAAAGACATTTGGGCATGTACGTGAATAAGAACTTTTTAGAAGGATATGGGCCAAACGCGGGCTGGTGGGACGAGCATAGATGGGGCATCTTGGTCGGTATGGACAAGATGGGCCGAGGGGACTCTTTCTATGGTGTACGGTCTCACTCCCAAGCTCCCATTTGAAATCCCTGTGGCGGCATCGGGTGGTTGGCCACGCACTATACATAACCTTCAGCTCTTGGGGAGGTCACGTTTCCCGATGACGAGAGGTCTACTTTCCCCCAATTCAGAGGGTTGCTAAGCCAAAATATTGATTTTAATTTTGTTTTTGCCACAGGTGCAGCTTGACTGGCCTAATTCATCCAGTATATCTTTTGGTGTTGATGAAGCGTTAATTATTTGACATAATATGGTAGAATACCAGTAAAGCCTTAGACAAAGTAAAATTTGGCACACCAATCAAAGTGAAACAGTAGCTGGAGGGTAATAAGCAGAAGAATTTATGAGAGCTCAGCTCAAGTAAACCACGTGATTTAAATGCAGGTACATAGCTGATAACCGATCATACCAAAATTGGCACCGTACCCGATAGCGAGGAAGAACATTATAGCCTACAGGAAGATTACTGATTTGAGATAGGTTAGGCCCAAATAGGCAAAATTTCATTCAATCAGCTGAAATTTTAGGTCAAGGGAATGCATATCAGAGATGAAATGTGTAGGAAGGAACTGCAGATGCTGGTTTAGTTTCAGACAGCAAAGGGTCTCGACCCAAAACGTCATCCATTCCTTCTCTCCAGCAAAGCTGCCTGTCCCGCTGAGTTACTTCAGCATTTTGTGCATATCTTAGAGAATCTGAATCAAACAGCACAGAAAAAGGGCCCTTCAGCCCCTCATCCATGCCAAATGTGATGTCCATCTATATGAATGTCAATTTCCTACATAATGCCCATATCCCTATACCTCTTTCCTATCCAGGCACCTACCCAATTATTTTTTAAACACTGCAACTGTATCTGCCTCTAGCATTACTTCAAACCAAGTTTATTGCCATGTGCACGTATGCCAAGGTATAAGGTCAATGAAATTCCTGCTTGCAAGATGCTGTTTATATTGAGGGTTGTACCCACGATGGACTGGGCAGAATCCACCACTCTCTTCAGCCTCTTGCATTCCTGAGCGTTAGATCAGATGCTTGATCTATATTGGTCTCAACACTTCTGTACCATTTGTACATACCTTTCTATTCCTCAATCAAATATTTATACACCACCACCATTCACATTCTAGAGATTCACACCCTTAGTAGTAAGTACCTCCGTTTTAATTGACCTACCCCTTTTCTTGTAATTACATTCTATGTTCAAGATCCTCCCACTCTGTGAAAACATCCCAACATCTACCCTGGCAAGCTACCTTATGGTCTTTAATGTTTGAAGAAGGTTACCCTTCCTTCTTCCAAATTCCAAAGAATAAGGTCCAAACTAATTAGTTTCTCTTGGCTGGATAATCTTCACTCACTAAGAATGAGTCTGGTGAATTTTCAATGTTACTATATCTTTTTTAGGTAGGGATACAAACCACTGCAAAAGGGTTAGAGCTTAAAAATTGAAGGGTTTTGCTGCAATTGTGTAAGACATCACTGAGAAAGCAACACCAGAGAAAGTTGAGGTCACGCTAGGACTGAAACAAAGAGTGTCATGCATTGCTTGACATAGCTTGGGCCCATATTAGTTCCAAGAGCTATGGAGATCGTGTGTGAAGTTGAAGAAGTTAAACAATACAAGAACAAATTCAGCCTCGGATTATTTTTTGGTAGAGTTGAAAGAGCAGACCAAGGAATTGTGATTGGATTGGTCAAGAGAGTTTATTTGTCATATGCATTTGTCAAATTTATGTATTTTTTAAATTTGCTGCAACTTTACAGGCACATGAGAGGCAACAATATAACAAAAGATAAATTATTCTAAATAAACTGGACGATTATATCACAAAACACACTGCAGCAAGTATGTAAAGCAACCACAGTATTACAAACCCCATAGAGGTTTGATGATTAGGAAGGTTTGTGGTTAGGGTTAGGTATTGGCACTCAGGCTCCTATAGCTTATTCCCAATGGTAGCAGTGAGAAGAGTGTAGCCAGGAAAGTCTAAAGGAAGGTTTGGATGTTTGATTATATGAGCTGCCTCTTGAGGCTGGTATCAAAGACCCAAAACACCTTGGCCACCCACTCTTCTCACTGCTACCATCAGGAAGAAGGCTACTGTAGATCCTTTGATGGTGGAGAGCTCCATACCCACAATAAACCAGCCAACATCCACCACTTTTTTGCAGCCTCCTTCATTCTCGAGCATTCAATTTTCAGAACGAGTCCATGACACAACCAGCCTGTAGGCTCTCCCCCATACAAATGTAGTTTGATACATTTAGCAACTTGACATATCACAACCTTCTGAGGAGATAGAAATATTAGTGAGGTTTCTTTATGATTGCATCAATGTGCTGGGCTGAGGTACATGCTCCAATTGGCCAAGTGCTCCAGCGCAGAGTGGAGTCAACCAGATTTAATCATGTGTCGATCTAGTTCAAGTTCAAGTGAGTTTATTGTCATGTGTCCCTGATAGGACAATGAAATTCTTGCTTTGCTTCAGCACAACAGAACATAGTAGGCATTGACTTCAAAACAGATCAGTGTGTCCATATACCCTTCTATAAATATATACACACATGAATAAATAAACTGATCAAGTACAAATAACAGTTAATGGGCTATTAAAGTTCAGAGTTTTGTCCGAGCCAGGTTTAATAGCCTGATGGCTGTGGGGAAGTAGCTATTCCTGAACCTGGTCGTTGCAGTCTT
Organism: Malacoraja senta; assembly: GCA_038087875.1. Taxonomy (NCBI): domain Eukaryota; kingdom Metazoa; phylum Chordata; class Chondrichthyes; order Rajiformes; family Rajidae; genus Malacoraja; species Malacoraja senta. The sequence continues at coordinate 63,815,773 of CM075977.1, read as the reverse complement.
CAGGCTCCTGTACCTTCTACCTGAAGGTAGTAGGGAGATGAGTGTGTGGCCAGGATGGTGTGGGTCCTTGATGATACTGCCAGCCTTTGAGGCAGCGACTGTGATAGATCCCCTCGATGGAAGGGAGGTCAGAGCCGATGATGGACTGGGCAGTGTTTACTACTTTTTGTAGTCTTTTCCTCTCCAGGGCGCTCAAGTTGCCGAACCAAGCCACGATGCAACCGGTCAGCATGCGCTCTACTGTGCACCTGTAGAAGTTAGAGAGAGTCCTCCTTGACAAAACGACTCTCCGTAATCTTCTCAGGAAGTAGAGGCGCTGATGTGCTTTCTTAATAATGGCATCAGTGTTCTCGGGCCAGGAAAGATCTTCAGAGATGTGCACGCCCAGGAATTTGAAGCTCTTGACCCTTTCAACCATCGACCCGTTGATATAAACGGGATTGTGGGTCCCCATCCTACTCCTTCCAAAGTCCACAATCAGTTCCTTGGTTTTGCTGGTGTTGAGGGCCAGGTTATTGTGCTGGCACCATATGGACAGTTGCTCGATCTCTCTTCTATACTCTGACTCATCCCCATCAGTGATACGTCCCACAACAGTGGTGTCGTCAGCAAACTTGATGATGGAGTTCGCACTATGACCGGCTACGCAGTCATGAGTATAGAGTGAGTACAGCAGGGGGCTGAGCACGCAGCCTTGAGGTGCTCCCGTGCTGATTGTTATAGAGTCTGACACATTTCCACCAATACGAACGGACTGTGGTCTGAGAGTGAGGAAGTCAAGGATCCAATTGCAGAGGGATGCGCAAAGACCCAGTTCTGCGAGTTTGGTAACCAGCTCGGAGGGGATGATTGTATTAAATGCCGAGCTGTAATCGATGAATAACAGCTTGACATATGAGTTTTTGTTATCCAAGTGGTCCAGAGCGGAGTGGAGGGCCAGCGAGATCGCATCCACCATTGATCTGTTGTGGCGGTAAGCGAACTGCAGTGGGTCCAGGTTTTTGTCGAGGTAG
>CM075977.1:63793903-63814560 GCA_038087875.1 Malacoraja senta | reverse complement strand
TGTCACATTTGCCAAGTCCCAAAATGACCCCGAAATATCATCTGTCCATTTACTCCCAGAGATGTTGCCCTGACATACTGAGTTACTCTAGCACTTTGTGTCCTTTTGTATTGTAAACCCAGCAACTGCAAGTTCTTAGTTTCTAATATTTGACCAATATACAGAGACACATTGATATATCAGGTAAGCATTATGGAAGCTGATAATTACAATGATGGGTTCTGTATGTAAAATGCCTTCCTGCCTCTGAGCCTGTAGCCTACTCCTTCAAGTGAAAATGTTTATTTATACAACTGTAGACTGACATTTCAAAATTAATTACAGCTTGTAAGTTACATTGAAGTTGTTTGCAATGTCATTCATAGATACCTAGATACATAGAAAATAGGTGCAGGAGTAGGCCATTCGGCCCTTCGAGCCTGCACCGCCATTCAATGTGATCATGGCTGATCATCCTTCTAAAGTGTACAAAACATGGATTATAATTCCATTTAATATCAGTCAATCACCTGTGTGTTTTCTTGTATTGATCTGATATATGATGACGTATTCACCGCATTGGACAAGGCAAATAAATATACCAACTATTTTTCAATCCACAGGGTCAATTTCAGCTTCCAGTGCAAGGTTGAGGGACACCGTGTCATTTTACTTCAGAGCAAAGTTGCAACTTAGCCTGTTTAACCCTATTATAACAAATTTCAACTGAAATGTTAACCGTTTCTATTTTGACAGATGCCACAGTGTTTCCAGCATTTGCGTTTTTAAAAGCACAAATTTGATCTCAAATCCAGAAGCATTTCCACATACCAAATTAAATTGCCTGCAATGTTATCCTCTTCTCTTAAGTAAAGCCGTTGTACCAAAAAACACATACAATCTACTTATCGAAGGAAAACAGAAAACATTTTGAAAAAGTCTCTTATCTCGTCACTAACTGGTGTCATGTTGGGAAAGGGGGAAGTACAATGGGATCTGGGTGGTCTTTGTTCATCAGTCAATGAAAGTAAGCATGCAGGTAGAGCAGGCAGTGAAGAAAGCAAATGGCATGTTGGCCTTTATAACAAGAGGAGTTGAGTAAAGGAGCAAAGAGGTCCCAGTGAGACCACACCGGGAGTATGGTGTGCAGTTTTGGTCCCCTAATTTGAGGAAGGACATTCTTACTATTGACGGAGTGCAGCATAGGTTTACAAGGTAAATTCCCGTGATGGCGGGACTGTCAAATGCTGCGAGAATGGAGCAGCTGGGCTTGTATACTCTGGAGTTTGGAAGGATGATTTAGAAGGATCTTATTGAAATATATAAGATTATTAAGGGTTTGGACACGCTAGAGGCAGGGAATATGTTCCCGATGTTGGGGGAGTCCAGAACCAGGAACCACAGTTTCAGAATAATGGGTAAGCCATTTAGAATGGAGACGAGGAACTTTTTCTCACAGAGAGTTGTGAGTCTGTGGAATTCTCTGCCTCAGAGGGCGGTGGAGGCCGGTTCTCTGGATACTTTCAAGAGAGAGCTAGATAGGGCTCTTAAAGATAACGGTCAGGGAATATGGGGAGAAGGCAGGAACGGGGTACTGATTGGGGAAGATCAGCCATGATCACATTAAATGGCGGTGCTGGCTCGAAGGGCCGAATGGCCTACTCCTGCACTTATTGTCTATAACCTTTCAACAGATTAAAGTCCATGACTGCTGGTCGCATTTACCTTCCCACTATGATCTACTGCTTTGTTCATAACTATTTACTTTTCTACACCATAACCACCAGTATTTTACTTTTATAGTGAGGCGAGATGATCATAAATTTCAGTGCAATAAAAAACCCACATTATTATTGGTGGGAAATATAACTAAGATTGCAGTAACATTTAGACATTGGTACCTATGATAAAAGATTGGTCTTTCAACAGCTAGCACTCAATTTTTCATCCCTATAAAAGTGTGTCTGTCTGTCTGTCTTCATTAAGCGACTTTGAGTCCTGAAAAGCGCTATATAAATAAAATCTATTATTATTATTATTGTATCTTCCTCAAAACGCTACGCGCTAACATTTTCACAGATTATTCATCACATTAACCACGTCGACAAAATAAACTGCTTCACTTCACATTCCATGCTATATTTCACAAGTTAGAGTTAAAAAAAAAACTAAAACCAAGTTTTTAAACGGCAAATGTCCTTCAACCCGTTTCAGGTGACGTCACAGGGGGTGGGGGTGGGGGGCGGCCACCAACTTTCAGTGACATCAGGGGAGAGCTGCATTTAAATTAACGTTCCGCTTTTTCCGACCCGGGCTTCTGCCCGCGTCGCCCCGGCTGGGGTTTTACGCGGCCATCAAGGAGGCATCGAGACCGCAGCGGTGAGGCCTCGCGACGATGGGCCCACTGGGGAGGTGAGGAAGGAGAGTGGAGGGGGAGGGGATTGAGGGATAGGAATTGTAGTTGCCACGTCTACACTCCCTTTCTACCCCCCTCCCACTCCCTCGCCACCCTCACTCCCTCTCTGCCCCCTCCCTCTCTACACCCCCCCCTCTCTACCTCCCTCCGTCTCCAGGGATTGAAGAGGGAGGGTGAAGAGGAGGATGCAATGCTGGGGGATGAGGAGAAATTAGCCGCACCTGCACAGTTGGAGGCTATGCGTGAGTGGTGGAATATTCGTTGGGGAAGCTGACCCAACGGGTCTGAACTTGGTCTAGTAGTTAATTGAAAAGCTAACTTTGAAAATAATAACTGCCTTTGAGAGGGAGACTCTTCTGGCAGCGCTGAAATTTTTGCACCACCTTACTCAGATTTTTCCTATCGTCGGTCTTGTCAAGTGTCCTTCAGATTTGAAGTTATATTTCACAAGTTATTGATATTTAAAGTTTTTAAAAAAGCCAACCAAAATAAAACTGCCTGTGAGAATGAGACATTTGTAGCAGCTTCCAGTGATGATGTCACAATGGCATATCAGTCCGCCAATCATAATGGGATCTCATTTACACAAGCTGCCGTGAACATTCCGAAGACCGAAAATGACATCACAATGTGATCTCTGCTGCCAATACACAAGCTATGAGAGTGTTTTTACATTGTAAACTATGGGAGTAAAATTAAATTGTAGTAAGGAGAGTGACATTTAAAAAGTTGGATTTCTTCAAATCTGCCCTGGCAGTTATGGCTCTGTCTTACCTGTTTGCGGTCATCGGCGGTGAAGCGCGGCGTCGCCGGTAGCGGGGACCGCGCGGCAACGGCGAAAGCGTCGAGCCTATCCACCGGACCGCCGCATGGATGCTGCGTGGGGGCCGAGTTAATTCAAACATGCCGGGTCCCATGTGCTTGCGGTAAGTAAAAAAAAGGGCGGGCCGACTGCGATGACGTCGGCCCGCCGCACGTGACTCACTAGCGGCGGCTGTGGCGGCGGCCATTCTGATCGCGGCGCTGTAGCGGTGGCTGTGCCTGCGGCCGTGCAGCACACGTGCCTCACTGGCGGAGGCACGTGCCTCACTGGCGGAGGCACGTGCCTCACTGGCGGAGGCTGTGGCAGTGGAGGTTTGACGCACGGCGCTCGAGCCACACTGGCGGTGGCCCGTGCGGGCGGCCGTGCCGCACTCGTGCATCACTGGTGGAGGTTGTGCGGTGAGTATATAGTTTTCAACATTGTCGATTTTATTTTAGCACCGTGCGGTGTTGGGAACACCGCCGCACGGCCCCGGCATTGTACGTTCTCACGAGTGCGCGGTCTATGGCGGCAGATTCTTCCCGTTTCGCCGCCAATGACCGCAGACTCATGAGACAGGCCTTTCAGGCAGTTATAACGTCACGATGACCTACCAGCTACAATGTTTCTATCCCAGAACACCGAGTAAATGTCCTTCAGGGAGAGAATCTGTCAGCCTAACCCAGCACAGCAAAGTTTAATGAATAGATTTGGATAACAAAAGATGGCCTTGTCGGTGGCACCTACATCACATTAAAAAAAATGCAATTGCACTAAGATTTAAAGTTTAAAATGACCTGCACAGTGAGTGTGGTGGAAACGGATTGCGTAGGGGGAACGGGTTACGTTGGGGGAACTGGTGATGGGGTGATTGCCTCCAGGGGGGGCACCTGGCTCTGGGGTGAGCACCGACGCCGCGTTTGTGGACCAGCCCTCCCGTGTGTCGCCACACCCCCCCCACATTGGGGGACGGGGCCCAACGGGTCCCACTTGGTCCCACTTGGTCAAGTATAATAAACACAAGCACAAAACAACACAATGGTGCAAGATTGAAACTCGATTCAAGATGGTGCCTGTCTGTGGCAACATGTTGCCAGTAGCACGGCATTAAATCATCAAATATAATAGTTTTCAGCTTACCCGTTTAAAAGAAACAGCAGAAACCAGGACTGCAACTGACAAGCTGCTAATGCATTGCATTAGCGCTATTGCGATCTACCGGCAGCAAAGGAGCTGCTGACTAAGTGAATCCCCGACCTGGTGGAGGATCGCAGGAACAGTAAGTACTGTACCTGGAAACACCGGGGAGGCCTCCATCGTGTCCGGAAACGTGGCGGGCGGGCAGGCAGGACTACGTCAGACTGAAGGACAGGGCACTACAACCCCCTCTCACTACCATCCCACTAGCCAATGTACAATCACTGGAAAATAAAGTGCAGGACAAGGTCACAGCTGCTTTATTAATGCAAGCTGAGGGAATGCTGTGTGTTCTGTTTCACAGACATGGCTCACCCCTAGCTCCCCAGACTCAGCTGTCCAGCCTGAAGGTTTCTCCATCCATCGTATGGACCGAACGCAGGCATCTGGGAAAGGGAGAAGTGGGGGTGTCTGCCTCATGGACAACTCTTCGTGGTGCTCAGACGTGGCAGTTCTGTCTAACTCCTGCTCTCTGCACCTGGAACATCTGGTGGTGAAGTGGTTCCAGGTGCAGAGAGCAGGAGTTAGACAGAACTGGTCGAGTTCTCCAAACCTGTGCAGATCAACTGGCTGGAGTTTTTACAGACATTATCAACCTCTCAATATTGAGGTCTGAGGTTCCCACCTGCTTTAAGAAGGCATCAATAATACCTTTGCCCAAGAAGAGTAAGGTGACGTGCCTCAACGACTATCGACCAGCGGCACTATCGTCCGTGGTGATGAAGTGCTTTGAGAGGCTGATTATGGTGCATATCAACTCCTACCTCAACAAGAACCTCGATCCATTACAGTTCCCTTACCGTCACAACAGGTCAACGGAGGATGCGATCTCACTGGCTCTCCACTCCGCATTGGACCACTTAGACAATAAAAACACTCATGTCAGGCTGTTGTATATAGACTAGAGTTCGGCGTTCAATACCATCATCCCCTCTAAGCTGGTTATCATGTCCGCGCCCAGGTGGTACTGGAGAGGGACTACGCGCTGTCCACGGGCACCCTGGTGGATTTCCGGGACTGCTGAGCACCGCAGGGGGTTGAATGCATCCTTGACAAGGAGTGCAAGATAGTTGTTATAATAGTTTATCGTTTGTCGTGTATTATGGTGGTGGGTTGTGTTTCGTTTTTTACTGTACATATTATTTTAATATTTGAATAGATATTTGATTTTAAAAACAAGCTCGTTACCAAGCTCACGGAACTGGGTCTCTCCGTATCCCTCTGCAATTGGATCCCCGACTTCATCCACAGACCACAATCTGTTCGAATTGGCAGAAATACTTCTTCCTCATTAACAAACAGTACGGGAGCACCTCAAGGCTGCATGCTCAGCCCCCAGCTCTACTCACTCTATACTGTGTAGCCGGACACAGTGCGAACTCCATCATCAAGTTCGCCGAATTACCCTTGTTGAACGAATTACAGATGATGATGAGTCAGAGTATAGAAGTGAGATGGACCCATTGACCAAATGATGCCAGCCCAACAACCTGGCTCTCAATATCAGTAAAACCAATGAACTGATTGTGGACTTTGGAAGAGGAAAGAGGACACACAGTCCTGGAGATTGTAGAGGTGCAAACGTCGTGAATAACAGGATGCTTTATTCAGGCATTGTAGGTTGACAATACATGGACGTTTAACACTCTAACATAATAGTTGTAGTTGTTGAGAGGCTATTGCCTCGTGGGCTCGGTTGTGCTCCTGCTGCGGTGGCAGGACACGCTCAGGAAGTGAGAGGAGGAGCAAGAGCCAGAGACAGAGAACGAGAGAGAGGGAAGGTCAGTACTTATATACTGGGACACACCCAATATATCTCATGACTCTTTCCCAGGGTTGCCGAGGGTTTGCATAGGAGTGGCCTAACCATTAGGTGCCGCTACAGGACGCCCCCCAGAACCGGAGGCAGGCCGTGAGCACAGACGTCGAAATTGGGTGCGGAAGTAAGATCGAGGGCGGCTCTCGCTGTGGGGTCGGTGGCAAGATCGAGGGCGGCTCCTGCATGTGGGTCTGGGTCACCCCGGGCATGGGTCGGGACGGAGGGCTCCACGGGCGCAGTGACGCTCTGCGTGGGCGATCCCGAGGTACCGAGGGGTGCCAGAAGACCAACGCAAAAACCGCACGACGGCGAATCTTGCTGTGGGGTCGGCGATAAGATCGAGGGCGGCTCCTGCATGTGGGTCTGGGACACCCCGGGCGTGGATCGGGACGGAGGGCTCCACGGGCGCAGTGACGCTCTGCGTGGGCGATCCCGAGGTACGAAGGGTGCCAGAATTGCAGACAATAATTGAACAACTACACCATTATGTAGCGAATCCCAAAGATTTTAAACTTTCTTCATAAGGAAATTTCCCATATCAATCTAATCCAACATTGTGAAACTGGGCTTTCCAGTTCTCAACCTTTTAGCCTGACAAAATAGCCTGTAAGCATTCAATTCCATAGGTCTTGATAAGAGCACCCCTTATTCTTAGTTTAGTTCTAGATACAGCGTGGAAACAGGACCTTTGGCCCACAGAGTCCATGCGACCATCGATCACCCGCACACTAGTTCTATGTTATCCCATCTTTGCATCCTACGCATTAGGGCAAATTTAGAGGCCAATTAACCTATAAACCTCCACGTCTTTGTAATGTGGGAGGAAACCGGAGCACCTGGAAAAAAACGTACACGGGCGCAGGGGGAATGTGTAGACTGCGTACAGACACTGCCCGCAGTCAGGATCTAACTCGATCTCTGGTACTGAGAGACAGCAGCTCTACTGCTGCCCCACTGTGCCACCAATATGGAATTGGATGTTGACAGGCTAAAAGGTTAAGAACTAAAATGCCAGTTTATTTTGAATTGCAGTGAACATATGTCACTCTTTTTCGTTCTCATAGGATACACACTTCTTGAAAAGGTTCAATCGTCAAGGGAAAAAAAAAAATCACCTTGAAATCAAGGATATCAAAACTGCCTTGTGCAGTTACAGGATCACTTTGTTATTTTACTCCAAACTGGTTATATTGCACATTTGCTTAGTACATTTTGTGAACCAACAGACCAAGGTTCCTCATAAATTACCCTTCTATTCTTCCAATTAAACTGAATAAGCTCACAATTTCACATCATGCTCTATTAGAAAATGTTCCACCCATTTGCTTATTAACATATCTGAATGTCATAGCTCACTTTCAGACAATGCTTAATTTCATACACAAATGGAGATGAAAAGATGAGTATCCATTTAATTACAGTAAACTCTCATTATAGACCATGAGGGAGAAGAGTGGTGTCTGTTATTGCCAATTGTCCACTATAACAGAGAACGGTATTTTCGTTGTATGTAGTAAAAACAACGAACTGTAGATGCTGGTAAATACACAAAAGGACACAAAGTGATGGAGTAAGGCACCATCTTTGGAGAACATGGATAGGTGATGTTTCAGGTCGGGACCATTCTTCAGACTGATTCAGTCTGCTGAGTTACTGTTGTTTCACCTTAAAACTAGGAGCCAATGCCACTGGTCTGCACCAGCAAGCCCTTCTTCACCAGCTGTCCATACCGTCCAGTTGACGCGGCTGCAGTTACAGCTCAATGTAGTCCCTTGGCTGACAGCACTTTCTTCAGGCCGCTGCCAACGACAGTTGCCGTTTCTTCCTGTAGGCCATCGCTTTGTCCACTCGTTCACTCCACAGCCACCTCATCATCCCGTTGCTTTGCCTGCTCCGCCACTCCCCCCTCCATCACAGCATCCTCCTCCTCCTCCCCTGCAGTCGCTGACATCTTCCAGGGTGCAGTGTCAGTGACTCTGTGGTGAGGTGGAGGCAGCAGTGGACAAAGCAACAGCCAACGAGAAAAAGCTGCAGCTGGCGAAAGGGGAGTGAGACCCACAGTGACCAAGTGCATCCCCGTTGTTGAGAGCAACCTAAAGAGAACGGAGCCAGCCAACTGCTACAACATGAGCCGCAACAACAATCATGTCAACCGGATTGTCCTGCAGCTGAAGAAAGGTGCTCAAGTGCACCTTGCGAGCTCGAGGTAGCATCGCTAGGTCCACCCGCTATAACAGAAATCCGTTCTAAAAGGCTCCATTAAAGAGAGTGCTTATTGTAAAAAAATGTCTTTCACTGAGGAAAGTTGGCAAAAATGACAACCCATTGCTGTGTTCATGAAGCACACGTTTGGTAAAAACAAAAGGTATCTACAATCCCTTATCATCACCCAACCATTTTACATTACATGCAGCGAGTCAAGCACCAGGTCTGTCCACAGCTTATGCAGAAAGAAAACAGCTGCTTCATGTTTTCTCGAGCATTTATGCCGAGTCAAATTTTAAAAAAGTAACTATAACCTGCTGTAACATTTAAACACAAAGATATTTTGTTGAAAACACAGATTTTTAAAAGCATGCTTATCATTGAATTGTGTAAAGTTGACGACTCTAACTATTCCTGATGCACCTCACTGTTCACAAAATGAACATAACCAGCTTATTATTTTTTGCAATCTTTTAATCAATTGCCTACCCATGCTAGCATGCTAGTCAAAACGTGTGAGCTTTAATTTTATACGGTAGCCTTTGAACAATTTTAAAGTCAAACGGGTCTATTGACAGTTGTAACGGCTATTTAATTAACATTATAACACACAAAAGCTTAGAGCTGTTAATAGTGCATTGAGCACATTAAATGCTCTGCTTCAGATACTACTGCAAATTGCTGTGTTGACTGAATGACACTTCCAAGATGCAACTTAAATGCTACTACAAAGGTTTGCACATCCACATCAAATTGTCCATGTTGCTCGAGCACTATTGCACAAATTAAAGAAAATCTGGTTCCATAAAAAACAAATTTGACTTACAGAAATAATGAAAGAGGAAAGGCTGCACAGAATTGATCCATGTGCACAAAACTGGTTTTGAGACTTTGTGGATGTCAACATTTTTTTTTAAACTATGAAGAGAATATGAAAGGACTGAACATTTGGTCTTATTTGCCAGAGAGCAGCAATCTACTGGATGGAAATGAGATTCAAGATTCAAGAGAGTTTATTGTCATGTGTCCCTGATAAGACAATGAAATTCTTGCTTTGCTTCAGCACAACAGAGCATAGTAGGCATGACTACAGAACAGATCAGTGTGTCCATATACCATTATATAAATACATTCACACATGAATAAATAAACTGATCAAGTGCAAATAACAGATAATGGGCTATTAATGTTCAGAGTTTTGTCCGAGCCAAGTTTAATAACCTGATAGCTGTGGGGAAGTAGCTATTCCTGAACCTGGTCGTTGCAGTCTTCAGGCTCCTGTGTGTGGCCAGGATGGTGTGGGTCCTTGATGATGCTGGCAGCCTTTTTGAGGCAGCGACTGCGATAGATCCCCTCGATGGAAAGGAGGTCAGAGCCGATGATGGACTGGGCAGTGTATACTACTTTTTGTAGTCTTTTCCTCTCCAGGGCGCTCAAGTTGTCGAACCAAGCCACGATGCAACCGGTCAGCATGCTCTCTACTGTGCACCTGTAGAAGTTAGAGAGAGTCCTCCTTGACAAACCGACTCTCCGTAATCTTCTCAGGCAGTAGAGGCGCTGATGTGGTTTCTTAATAATAGCATCAGTGTTCTTGGACCAGGAAAGATCTTCAGTGATGTGCATGCCCAGGAATTTGAAGCTCTTGACCCTTTCAACCATCGACCTGTTGATATAAACGGTAATGTGGGTCCCTATCCTACTCCTTCCAAAGTCCACAATCAGTTCCTTGGTTTTGCTGGTGTTGAGGGCTAGGTTATTGTGCTGGCACCATATGGACAGTCGCTCGATCTCTCTTCTATACTCTGTCTCATCCCCATCAGTGATACGTCCCACAACAGTGGTGTCGTCAGCGAACTTGATGATGGAGTTCGCACTATGACCGGCTACGCAGTCACAGGGCTCTCGCTTAACTTTTTTTCTCTGTTGCCAGCCGGGCAACCGTGGCAGCTTTTTAGGTTGCCAAATGACAGTTTAGGTGGTCATTTAAGATGGCTTGCATGACGCGTGCGATAATGTGCTCGGACGAAGTGCGTAGTTACCAGTCGGAATTATGCTCAATGAAGCATTCACATATTATTTCTGCTTTAAATAAAGTCACAAACTAAACATATTCACCAATCAAGACATGATATATCCCACAACGACATGCAGCAAAATTATAAGACATTATCTCAACTCTTTTTACACATTGCAATTAATGCAATTTCTATTAGTTCTTTCCACTTCCAAACAAAAATGTGGTTGGATTATTCAGCGTATGATCAACCTGTGTCAATAAATCATGGACCATGGTAACATATATGCGTATGTATCGTTGTGAATGTTGTTCATTAAATAACTACAGTACTGATACTCCATATTAAGAGCATTGATTTGTCGTTAAAATGAATTCTGTAATAACGTGTTAATGGTAGCAGTGACAATCGAACACTGCGGTTTTAATGTTTCACGTGTTCACAATTTAATTAATCCATCTTTATGGATTAAAACAAATAATAACATTGGGAATTAAAACACATTTGATTGCATTCCGTTATCAAGCATAGTCAATGTTCGCTCTGAAGACATTTCCAGCACAATAGGGTCAGGGAGGGGGGGGTGTGTGAATCAGTGCGGGGTGGATAGATGGCGGGGGTGGGGGGGTTAGAAGGCAGTCGGTGCAGAATGGATGGATTGAGGAAGGTGAATTAGTACGTGTTGGTTGGAGTAGGTAAAATTGTGAGGGGAGAGCACGGGGGATGTCAGTGGTGTTGAATGGGGGGGGTTCAGTACGGCATGGATGGGGGTAGATAAAAGTGCTGGAGAAACTCAGCGGGTGAGGCAGCATCTATGGAGCGAAGGAAATAGGCAACGTTTCGGGTCGAGACCCTTCTTCAGACTGTTCCCCCCATTCTTCTTGAATGGGAGGATCAGTACAGGATGGAAGGGGAGGGGGGGGAGAGATCAGCGCAGGATGATTGGGGGGGGGGGTCAGTACAGTGTGGATCGGTCTGTGCAGGATGAATGGGAGATCACTACAGGATGAATGAGGGGAAGGGGGGGGAAGGTGCAGTACGGGATGAATGCGTGGATTAGTACAGGATGGATGGGGGATCAGTACAGGATTGATGGAGAAGTGCAGGATGGATGGGAAAGGGGTAAGTACAGGGTGAATTGGGGAACCAGTGTAGAATGGATGGGGGGGGGGGGGGGGGGGAGTGGCAGGAGAATCAATGCAAGGTGGATAGGGTGATCAACGCAGGATGAATAGATGGGGGGGGTGTAGATGGGGAGGGGAGCACTGGGTATGTCAGTGAGGACTGAATAGACGCGGGAATGGGGATCAGTGCGGGATGGAGTGGACGGGTCCCAGGATAAGGGGAGAGGGGGGCGTACAAGAGAGAGAGGGAGAGGGGGGCGAGGTGGGTAGGAAGGAAGGTCAGCGCTCCTCGGACAACATCGCCCCGCTGCCTTGGCCGTTGGGAACTCCTCGCCTCCCTCCTCCGCCAGCCAACAGCAAGGTGCGGGGCTGGGCAGTGCAGCTCAGAGATCCTATAGCGATAAGATCTTTGGTGCAGCTGCTTCAGAAGGGTCGGAGCGAATGACGGGCCCCGAACAGCGGCAGCAGTGGCCGCGATAGCGGCTCCACCGCCTCCTCCCGCACCCAGCCCACCCTGACAAGGGCCTCTGCTTGTAACTCCGCTAACGGCGATAACCGCTTTCGAAACAAATCCCCCCTCCCTCCCTCCTCCCGGCCTCGGCGTGCGGGAGGGAGGGTTTGTTTCGAAAGCGGTTATCGCCGTTAGCGGGTTTGCAAGCAGAGGCCTTTATCACGGCGGGCAGGAGGAGGAGATGGAGCCGCTGTCGCAGCCGCTACTGCCGCTGTGTGGGGCCCGTCATTCGCTCCGACCCTTCCTCACCCCGCACCTAGTATCTTTGCCCCGCACAGCCGTCACCGCCGACACAAAACGTCACGTTCCTTTTCTCCAGAGATGCTGCCTGACCCGCGGAGTTACTCCAGTTTTTTGTGTCTATCTTCGGAACAAACCAGTATCTGGTTGCCAAGCCGGGCAAAATGACTCGGTGTTTAGGTTGCCCGGCGGCGCTTTGAGTGGTCAACGGCACCCGGGCAACCGCTAATTTCAAGCCCCGAGTCATGAGTATAGAGTGAGTACAGCAAGGGGCTGAGCACGCAGCCTTGAGGTGCTCCTGTGCTTATTGTTATCGAGAATGTTGACAGCTATGTGTTTTCAACAGGGAACTAGGCAGCTCCTTCGGACAAGGATCACAGGACAAAGGCAGATTTTCATATATTGCATCATCACACTGAATTGTGCCAACTGCTTAAAAGAGTGAAATAAATTTTCTCGAGGATTGACAAGAGACTGTAGATGTTGGAACCTTGAGCAAAAAAAAAAAACTGCTAATGGAACCTAGCAGGTCAAGAATATAAATAACTAACTCCTATAATCTCCTACTCTCTACTCTTTCTCTCTCTTTTTTTTTAACTTCCCCTCTTTTCCTTTTCACACACCAACACATCACACGTTTTTCTATTTTTTATTACCTATTCTTTCTTTCTCTTTTATTATTTAAAAAAATACGAAGCTGTACATAAAATATAACATGCCAATATATATTAGGCACCTTGGTGCCACATTACTGTACTTACTTCTAATAAAATAAAAACATTTAAAAAAAAAAGAACCTAGCAGGCCAGACAACATCTGTGACAGGAAATGAACAGATGACATTTCGGGCCAGTTCTAAAATGCTAGAGCTGTACAGGCCCCTTGGCTCACCTTGTCCTTGCCATCCAAGTTGGTATTGGTTTATTACTGTCAGGTGTACAGACGTACAGTGAAAAGCTATTGTTTCCATGCTATCCGACGCAAGAGTACTACGAGTGAAGAGCCCCCCCCCCCAATCCCCCATCCCCTCTTCAATCTCCCTCCTCTAACCTTATGCCTGTGCCCTCTAGTTTTAGAAATGTCTACCCTGAGAAAAAGACTGAGCGATCACTTTATCCATTTCAATCTTGTGCACTTCAAATCAGGTCATCCCTCAAACTCCAACGAGAAAACGTCACAGCCTATCCAACCTCTCCCTATAACTGAAGCCCGCAAGCCCAGGTAATATCCTGGTGCATTGCTTCGGCACTCTTTCCAATTCAACTACATCCTTCCCATAGCTAGGCGATCAGACTTGTACACACTATTTCAGCTGTGGTACCGCTAACAATTTGTACAGTTGCATCATGAAGTCCCAACTTTGTACTCAATCCCCTTCCCAATGAAGGCAAATGTGCCAAGTACCTTCTTCACTACAAATTCCACCTGACTCGCCACTTTCAGGAAACCATGCCACCTGTACACTCAGATCGCAGTTGTGCAAAATTCGCCAGCGTTCTACAATTTACTATGTAACACCTGCCTCAGTTTGATATACAAAAGTGCAATGCCTCTCATTTGTCAGAGTTAGATTCTATTTGCCATGCCTTTGCCCACCATCCAAACTGATCTAGACCTGTTATAAACTTGGATATCGTTCCTTCCTGTCCACTCTACCATCAATTTTGGTGTAATGTGCAAATTTACTAACAATGTTAATTGTGTTGTATCCATTAACAATTTGGATAACTAACAATAGAGGACCATGGAGCAAACCCTGTGGCACTCCACTGCTCACAGGCCTCCAATAAGAAGAAAAAAACTTCCATAACCACCCTTTGACTACTTCCTCCAGGCCAATTTTGAATCCAATTGGCTAGCTTACCAAGGAATCCATGCATTCTACTTGCAGACCAGCCCGCATTTGTCAACATAGACTTCATATCCCCTATAAATCCTTGTGACCTCTTCAGAGAAAAAAAAACTTGATGATATACGATTTCCCACATCAAAGCTCTCCTATCCCTAATCAGTGATTGATTATCCAAATGCTGGCAGAGACTGTCCCCAAGAATCCTCACCAACAACAGGGCGGCACAGAGACCAGGGTTTAAACCTGACCTAGGATACAGTCTATGTAGAGTTTGCATGTTCTTCCTGTGATGATGTTCCACTGGTTTCCTCCCACATACAATACAACAATACTGTTTATTGTCATTTGAACCTCAAATGAAGTTCAAACGAAATTTGGTTTCTGCAGTCATACAAACAAGTAAAAAGAACCAAGACACAACACAATTTACACAAACGTCCATCACAGTGAACCTCCTCCTCACTGTGATGGAAGGCAGAGTCTTATCTCTCCCCTGCACTCCACATTCTCCTCCCGATGTCAAAGTCAAAGCCCCCGGCGGGCGATGGTAAATATGTCCCGAGGCCATTAAAGCCGCGCCGGGCGATGCAAGGCCGCGCTCCGGGTCTTGATGTTGGAGCCCCCGGCGGGCGCTAGCAAGTCCAGCGGCCATATAAAGCCGCGCCGGGCGATGTAAGACCCCGCTCCAGGTCATCTTCAACCCCGCAACTCGGGCGGGAGAAGTCGCCGTTTCGGGAGCCCCGAAAAGCGGTCTTCCACCAGGGACCCGCGAGCTCCCGATGTCACCGTCCACCGGGCTGGCGGCTGGAGCCTCCGAATCTCCTCCTGTTCCGAACTCGGCCAGCTCCACGATGGTGAGTAAGTCTGCCGGCTCCACGACTGGAGCCCCAGTCCTTCCGTTTGGAGGCCGCTCCACGGTGCTAGGCCCCAACGACAACGGAGACCCGACTGAGAAAGATCTGGTCTCCCGTGCAGGGAAAAGATTTTAAAAGTTTCCCCCACCCTACCCCCCCACCCAGTTAAAAAAACACTATAAACAAAACTCAAACGAAACAACAAAAATAAAAAAGACAGACGGACTGCAGAGGCCGCTGCGACGTGAGTCGCGCCGCCCACCCAACATCCCAAAGACATGCAGGTTTGTAGGTCAACCAGACTCTGTGAAATTGCCCCTAATATGCAGGGACCAGATGGGAAAGTGGGATAACATAGAACTAGCGCTAACAGGGCAGGTGTGGTCAGTGATCCAAAGGGCCTGTTTCTATGCTGTATCTCTGAACTAAACCTTCCCACCAGACACAAATCTCACTGGCTTGCCTTTGCTGCCCTTCTTAAACAATAGTATATTAACCACGAAAGATAGACACAAAATGTTGGAGTAACTCAGGACAGGCAGTATCTCTGGATAGAAGAAATGGGTCATGTTTCATGTCAAGACTCTTATTAACCTTCATTGTTTTGCAACTTCATTGGTTGCTAAACATGATGTAAATCTCTCAAGGCCTTCCACAATTTCCTTCCAAGCTTTGCACAAAGAACAAGGATACAGTTGGTCAATTCCTGGGGACCTGCCCACCTTAATGTACTTTAAAACCTCCAATCTTATTCTTTTGCAATTTGTATCCGATCATAGACATTAAAACGCTTATGCCTCGATTCTATAGTTTCCAGGATCTTCTCAGTAAAAATGGGTGAGACACTCATTTAATATCTTCCGCCATCTCTTGCGGCTCTACACAAAGTCAGCCTTGCTGATCTATGGGGACCCGTCCTTTCCCTAGTTACCCTTTTACTCTTAATATACCTACAGAATCTCTTGGGATTTTCCTTTACCTTGCCTGCCAACTCCATCTCATGGCCTCTTTTTTTTTTTTTGCCCTTGCGATTACCTGGTGACCTCCTATACTTCTGATACTTGAAGAGAGATTCACTTGTCCCTGCCTTAATCTGACCCATGCCTCCCGTTTCCTGACCAGAGCCTCAACACCTCTTGTCAACCAGAGTTCTCTAAACTTCCCAGCCTTGCCCCTCACCTTAACAACACTGTCCCAACTCTTGCTCTCTCATTTTTGAAAGCTTCTTACTTGCCAACCATATCCTTGCCTGCAAACAGATCCTCCCAATTGACCTCTGCAAGTTCTCATCTAATGCCTTCACATTCGACCTCGATCCCATGACATGGGTCAGTATTATCCTTCTCCACAACTACTTTAAAACTAATAGAACTATGGTCACTAGTCTTAAGCATTCATCCACTGACACTTCAGTATGTGCTCGATCTCATTTCCTAAGATGAGATCCAGTGTTGAACCATCTCCGGTAGGTCTCTTAATACTTTGACTAAAATAGACAATTTAAAAGGTAAGTTCTAACCCAGACACACAGATCTAATGTACATCAACTCAATTCCTACCATACTCAATCACATTTCTAATAAATAAATGAATAAATATATATATATGTGTGTGTGTGTGTGTGTCTGTGTGTGTGTGTCTGTGTGTGTGTGTCTGTGTATGTGTACGTGTGGAGAGGGAGGGGGTGGAGAGGTGTCACAGGGGAGGGCTGGTAGAGGCAGCACCTACCCAGGTCATAGAGCAGAAGCCTCCCCACCGTGCACGAGCTAGGCCGTGGCCGGCGTGGACCAGAGCGAGGCCCGGAGTGATCTGAGGATGGTCAACCCACCCCCGTGACAGACGTCGGGCGGGGGAGACGGAGAGGAGATGAGCACACCCACAGCGTGACAGACGATCAGGCGGGGGAGACGGAGGTCGTCCCTTGTGACGGCCGCCATGGCCACTTTTCCACTGAGCTTCCCCGCGCTGCGATAACGACCACCGCCGCGATGTTGTAGAACTTGGAGGAGCCCAGCGGAGCACGCAGCATGACTTGAGCACGTGTTCAACGGCTTTAATCCAGAGTCCTGGGGGGGGGGGGGGAGGGCGGCTGGTCCACGTAACTCGCAGCTCGTGGCCGCGCATTGAAAATTCTGCGCAGCGTGCCTCGAGAAGCAGAGGCATGGTGATGTCATCCAGCTCGCTTCAGCTCGTTAACTTCAAAAAAGATCTGAGATTGGTGAACAATTTTAGTAAAAAAAACTCAGGAAATAATGAATGCAATTTACAGATAAGGGGAATTTTGAAATCATTAGGTAAATCTCTACCGGAATATGTAAAAATGTCACTGTTACCACATATATTGCAAGGTTAAAAAAAATATACATTTTTAAACATCCATAACCATTTGGAACATAATAAGTGTATCCACTCTGAAAGGATACACTGAATGGATGATCAGCCATGATCACGTTGAATGGCGGTGCTGGCTCGAGGGGCCGAATGACCTACTCCTACACCTATTGTCTATTGATACCTTGTGATTGCTAATAAATACACAACCAGAGGTAACTACCGAATGGATACATCATCTAGCTTTGTATTCCACTTTTAAACTTTCGTGATGAATAATCAAACTGCTGGACTCTACACAGGAACAAGCAAAACAGGGCAAATACCTGACAGGAGACACAAGGGACTGTAGATACCGGAGGAACTGAGCGGGTCAGGCAGCACCCGGTTTTTCAGGACTCTTCTTCATACTTTAAAGAAGGGTCCACCCCAAAAAACGTTGTCTGTCCATTTCCCTTGACAGATGCCGCTGAACCCGCTGAATTCCACCAGCAATTTGTTTTATGCTCAAACAACTAACAAGAAAATATTAGAACAAGTATAGTGTTAGCATTCAATATATTCCTAGCCATAACCTAGACTTACATACACAACTTCACAACTAAATAGCTGCCCGAGTACAAGAAACGAATTTCTGTTCAACGTTACACACACACGCCAGCCGCAAGATGAAACCACACACATTTCACTGACAAAGCTGACAAACTTTGACTGTTGTTAAAGGTTGTGAAGGTGAACCCGCTCAGTAGCTGAGTCATTCGTGCCCGGGACAGACCTCACAACTCCACTGCCCTCGCACAAACGGAGGGTCGGGGCTCCATTCATTCTGAGCGTCGATGGTGGGGGGTCTCCATCGCCTCGCCGCAGACCGCCCGACCTCCCCTTCTTCTCCCCTCCACCGTCTCCAGGCCCGGATCGCGAGGCTGTGGAGCTCGAGTCCGCTGCGGAGCCGCGCTGACAGCCGTCCAGGCCCAGGCCCAGGCCCGACGCACGGGTAACCCGCTCCTGCTCCTGCTCCTGCTCCTGCCCCGGGGACCCGCTCCTGCCCCGGGGAACGGATGCTCACCTGACACGGTGCTGGTGGCGAGGCGGCTGGACATGGAACCCCCCCACCGGCTAGGGCGGGCGGGCGGGCGGGCTGCGAATGGCTGCGCTCGGCACCGCCGCTTGCTCCTCGCTCTTTGCTCTTTGCTCCTCTCTGTGTCTCTCTCTCTCTCTCTCTCTCCCTCCCTCCTTCGCTCTGTTTTTGTTTCGGAGTCAACACCCTGATGGGCGGCTGTGACGTCGGCGCGGCCGCGCGGCATTGTGGGCGGCCGTACGTGCGCGCTGCCGCCGCCGCCGCCGCCGACATCGGGAGCGCGCACGCTCAGCCCATTCATCCATCAAGTCAAGAGAGTTCGGCTGTGGCCGAGCATCAAAAATGTGCCTATAAATCAACTTTCGTGACCTATGTCTCGGAACCACATTACATTTTGCACAGATTTAGATGAAATATAATTGAGAAGGAAGTCATGACTCGCCATTGCCAAAGGTAACACATTAATTAATTAAACTAATTAGAAAATGAGATCGAAAAAGTAAGCGCCATCTAGTGTCCATTGCCCATATTAGACCATGGGGAGCCTATTCCCGTCATGCAGTCTATTTAAACCATATATTATTATACCATATATATATATGACTTGTGAATATGACTGTAATCATATATAATTATGTATAATTATATCATATAAAAATAATATTATTAAAGTGAGTTCTTTGAATGAGATTGCCGCAGAGGTCTGGCTCCTGAAGCAGCCTAATTAATGGGTGAGGGCAGTTCCTGTGGGTTCCCCCGTTTACTGAACCCCACTGACTGCCAGTGTGCAGAGCGGGGGTCACGGCCATAGTGGGACTGGGGCAGTGCCAGGCTGGGGGAAGGCTAAGGCATCTTCCACTGACAGAAAAATGCCTAACCCTAACCCTAACTTGCCCCTCTTCCAGAGCTGCCCACGGCTGGAGCTGGAGCCGCTTTGGGACCGGCTGTGGGCTCCGAACGTGTGGCACCGCAGCGCGTCTACCTCGGCCAGCGTGCCCTTCTGGATCATCGTGGTGATGATGGTGGGGAGGAGCACTGCCCTGCAAGCCGCCCTGGCCGCCTTCAGCACCCCCCTAGCGCTGGCTCCGTCAGACCGCCCGCACGCTCGCTGCAACACCAGCCTACCGACAGCCCGACCGACCACTCGCAGCACCCACCAGCCATCCAACCACTCGCAGCACCCACTGGTCATCTGACCACTCGTAGCACCCACCGGCCATCTGACCACTCGCATCACCCACCAGAGGCCCGGCCCAACTCTCACCACCCACCGGAGGCCCGGCCCGACCAACCGCTCTCACCACCCACCGGAGTCCCGGCCTGACCAATCGCTCTCACCACCCACAGGAGACCCGACCCAACTCTCACCACCCACTGGAGGCCCGGCCCGGCCCGACCGACTGCTCTCACCACCCACCGGAGGCCCGGCCCAACCGACCGCTCTCACCACCCACTGGAGGCCCGGCCCGACCGATCATTCTCACCACCAACCAGAGGCCCAGCCCAACTCTCACCACGCACCGGAGGCCCGGCCCAACTCACACCACGCACTGGAGGCCCGGCCCAACTCTCACCACCCACCAGCGGCCCGACGGACCGACAGCCCGACCGATCCTGCACAGCATCCATCGGCCTACCGACAAGCCCGACTGACTGACCGATTGACCGACCGACTAACCCTAATCCTAATCCTAGCTCTACATTTGTTATTTATTATTTTTATTTAACTGTTCACTCTATAAAGATAAATTTATTAAAAAACAAAATTATCAACATTACCTTTATTCCTTGGAAACCTTGTTATTGTTTTGATGTAATTGGGAGGCAGCCATGATCCCAGGGTCCTCGCTGCCTAGCGACCATAAAACAATTTGCGTCTGACCTCAATATCAAACATGCATTGATTGGGGAATTACTACTCGGAAAATTTAAGGTTTTTCTCATTTAAAAAAAAAAAAGTGCTGGTTTTGGTCTAGACAAGTATCAGGGGTGATTATATAATATTTTTACACAATATGTTAAAAATTCAGGTAGTTCCGTGAGTTGGGTCACGAACTTGAACGGAAAAGCTCCTCAGCCCACAGCCTAAGTCAAACATAGAAACATAGAAACATAGAAATTAGGTGCAGGAGTAGGCCATTCGGCCCTTCGAGCCTGCACCGCCATTCAATATGATCATGGCTGATCATCCAACTCAGTATCCCGTACCTGCCTTCTCTCCATACCCTCTGATC
>CM075977.1:63760576-63793703 GCA_038087875.1 Malacoraja senta | reverse complement strand
GCGGGGGAGGGTGGAGAGGAAGACGTGGTGGGGAGAGAAGAGGGGAGAGGGAGATGGGGTGGGGAGAGAAGAGGAGAGGGGGAGGGAGGGGAGAGGGGGAAGAGGAAAGGGGAGAGATTGGGGAGGGAGAGGAGATCAGGGTGGGTGAGAGGGAGGGGGAGGAGAGTGGGGAGTGGGAGGAGAGCAGGGAGGGCAGGGAGGGGGGGAGGGGATGAGGGGAAGGGGAGAGGAGTAGGGGGAAGAGAGGGAGAGAGGGAGGGGGAGGGAGAGGGGTACAGTGGGGAGTGAGGGGCAGAGGGGTAACGGGGAGTGGTGCAAGAGAGAGGGGAAGGGGGTAGGGGGGAGATGGGGGTGAAGAGGGTGGTGGAGGGGGAAGAGAGGGTGTGGGAGGGGAGGGAGGGGTAGAGCAGAGAGGGGGAAGAGTGGGGAGGGAGAGTTGAAGTAGGAGGGGTAGGGACAGTCCATCTGTTTCCCATTCCCTATCACCCCCAATCCTCTTTCTCTATTGCCACACACGTGACGACGCCCTTCGACACAGGCTGCGGGGTTGGGGGGGAGGGGCTTGGGCTGTGGGTGCTGCCAAGGCATATGTAAACGGATTCATTTCGATTTGTCGCAGGGCGTCGCCACGTGTGTGGGGGGGATAGGGAATGGGGACATTTCAAAATGTTAAACAAACAGCTCTCAGCAATAGAATGTTAATGAAGGTTCCGTTTTGTGATGTCACAATGCCCAATGCTGCGGGGGTTGGGGGGGAGGGGCCGGGGCTTGGGTCGCCGCAAAGGCATATGTAAATGGGTCCATTCCGATTGGACATCTGTGACCATTGTGCATTGTGACATCACACACGGAATCTTTAGTAACATTCTATGGCTGAGCTGTTTTTTTAAACATTTTGAAGTATTTGGTTTGGGGGGGGGAGAGGTATTTTATTTTAAAAACGTGTACATAAACAGGTCAGAATTTAATCAGGAGTGGGTTTATGTAAAGATAAACGTAACCTCTTTAGAAACGGTAAAAAATATCGGCCTTTCCGCGCGCCGCGTGGGCCAGGGGCCGTATCAAAGGCCGCGCGGCAAAGTCAAGCAGGCCGTCGGACGTACAGACGGACGACACACACAGAGTTTTATATAATAACTAGACCAAGTGGAGACCCGTTGGGTCTGGACACCGAACGTGCGTTTCCGGGTGGGGGGGGGTTGGTGCTGTGGCGTCACACTAACCACCCCCTTTCCACCAAAGCACGGTTGCGGGGTGGGAATCTGGCACCCACAAACACACACACTCATCACAACCCTTGATATTATCTTAATTTTTTAATTTGCTTCTTTTATCCCATCTCCACCCTATCCACTGACGCATAGCCCTCACCTCTCAGGTGTGTCTAGAGGGGGGGGCAGAGAGAGAAAATTTAATGTTATATTTTTTTAAAAATTGAAGAGGGGGAGGAGGAGGGGGGAGAGGAGGGGGAGAGAGGATGGGGAGAGAGGAGGGGGTGGAGAGAGGAAGGAGAGGATTGGGGAGAGAGGTGAAGAGGGAGGGTTTGGAGCATGCATGCATGAATCGAGCAGCGGGCTGTGAAGAGAGAAGGGCAGAGAGAGAGAGAGAGGACAGACAGAGAGACTGGTACACAAACAAAAAGCTGGAGATACTCAGCGGGTGCAGCAGCATCTATGGAGCGAATGAAATAGTCAACGCTATGGGCCGAAGCCCATCTTCAGACGTGTTTTTTCCCGAAACGTTGCCTATTTCCTTAGATCCATAGATTTTGATGCACCCGCTGAGTTTATCCATTTTTTTTTGTGTACCTTCGATTTTTCAGCATCTGCAGTTCCTTCTTAAATACAGAGAGACTGTTTGCGGGCTGTTTCCCCAACGCGTGTTTGCGGGGTGGGGGGGGTGTGGGATCACACACACTAACCATCCCCCAAACAAATTTGAAGAGGGGGAGGAGGAGGGTGGAGAGGAAGGGGGAGAGGAAGGGTGGAGGAGGAGGGGGAGAGAGGAGGGGGAGAGAGGAGGGGGTGGAGAGAGGAAGGAGAGGATGTGGGAGATAGGTGAAGGGGGGGGTTGAGTGGGTGTTCATGAGTTGAGCTGCGGGCTGTGAAGAGAGAAGGGCAGAGAGAGAGAGAGAGAGGACAGACAGAGAGACTGGTACACAAAAAAAAAGCGGGAGAAACTCAGCGGGTGCAGCAGCATCTATGGAGCGAAGGAAATAATCAACGCTATGGACCGAAGCCCATCTTCAGACGTGTTTTGTCCCGAAACGTTGCCTATTTCCTTAGATCCATAGATTTTGATGCACCCGCTGAGTTTATCCATTTTTTTTTGTGTACCTTCGATTTTTCAGCATCTGCAGTTCCTTCTTAAATACAGAGAGACTGTTTGCGGGCTGTTTCCCCAACGTGTGTTTGCGGGGTGGGGGGGTGGGGGGGGGGTGCGGGATCACACACACTAACCACCCCCCAAACAAATTTGAAGAGGGGGAGGAGGAGTGTGGAGAGGAAGGGGGGAGAGGAAGGGTGGGGGAGGAGGGGGAGAGAGGAGGGGGAGAGAGGAGGGGGTGGAGAGAGGAAGGAGAGGATGTGGGAGATAGGTGAAGGGGGGGGGTTGAGTGGGTGTTCATGAGTTGAGCTGCGGGCTGTGAAGAGAGAAGGGCAGAGAGAGAGAGAGAGGGGAGAGACAGAGAGACTGGTACACAAAAAAAAGCTGGTGAAACTCAGCGGGTGCAGCAGCATCTATGGAGCGAAGGAAATAGTCAATGTTTGTGGCCGAAACCCATCTTCAGACGTGTTTTGTTATGAAACATTGCCTATTTCCTTCGATCCAAAGATGCTGCTGCACCCGCTGAGTTTATACTTCATTTTTTTGTTTACCTTGCGTTTGGTGTGGGGGTGGGCTGCGGCTGCGGCATCACACTCACACTAACCACCCCCCAAACACACAGGCGGGGGGAGTGGGGGAGAGGGAGACGGGGTGGGGAGAGGAGGGGAGGGGGAGAGAAGGAGACGGGGTGGGGAGAGAAGAGGGGAGGGAGGGGAGGGAAGAGGGGGACGGAGGGGAGAGGGGGAGGAGGAAAGGGGAGAGATTGGGGAAGGAGAGGAGATCAGGGTGGGTGAGAGGGAGGGTGAGGAGAGTTTGGAGTGGGAGGAGGGCGGGGAGGGCAGGAAGGGGGGAGAGGGGGGGAGGGGATGAGGGGGGGAGGGGATGAGGGGATGAGGGGAAGGGGAGAGGAGTAGGGGGAAGAGAGGGAGAGAGGGAGGGTGGAGGGAGAGAGGTGGGGAGGGAGAGGGGAAGAGTGGGGAGTGCAGACCAAGTGCAGACCCGTTGGGTCTGGACACCGAACGTGCGTTTGGGGCGGGGGGCTGTGACGTCACACTAACCACCCGTTGGGTCTGTACCTCCAAAGCAGGGTTGCGGGGTGTGATTCTGGCACCCACAAACACACACACTCATCACACCCCTTGATATTATATTAATATTTTAAAGACAGAGAGACTGTTGGCGGGCTGTTTTCCCAACGCGCGTTTGCGGGAGGGGGGGGTGGGCTGCGGCATCACACTCACACTAACCACCCCCCAAACACAGGCGGGGGAGGGTGGAGAGGAAGACGTGGTGGGGAGAGAAGAGGGGAGAGGGAGATGGGGTGGGGAGAGAAGAGGAGAGGGGGAGGGAGGGGAGAGGGGGAAGAGGAAAGGGGAGAGATTGGGGAGGGAGAGGAGATCAGGGTGGGTGAGAGGGAGGGGGAGGAGAGTGGGGAGTGGGAGGAGAGCAGGGAGGGCAGGGAGGGGGGGAGGGGATGAGGGGAAGGGGAGAGGAGTAGGGGGAAGAGAGGGAGAGAGGGAGGGGGAGGGAGAGGGGTACAGTGGGGAGTGAGGGGCAGAGGGGTAACGGGGAGTGGTGCAAGAGAGAGGGGAAGGGGGTAGGGGGGAGATGGGGGTGAAGAGGGGTGGTGGAGGGGGAAGAGAGGGTGTGGGAGGGGAGGGAGGGGTAGAGCAGAGAGGGGGAAGAGTGTGGAGGGAGAGTTGAAGTAGGAGGGGTAGGGACAGTCCATCTGTTCCCCATTCCCTATCACCCCCAATCCTCTTTCTCTATTGCCACACACGTGACGACGCCCTTCAACACAGGCTGTGGGGGTGGGGGGGAGGGGCTGGGGCTGGTGCTGCAGGCATATGTAAACGGATTCATTCTGATTGGACATCTTTGAGCATTGGGCATTGTGACATCACAAAACGGAACCTTCATTAACATTCTATTGCTGAGAGCTGTTTTTTTAAAACATTTTGAAATTTCCCCATTCCCTATCCCCCCCACACACGTGACGACGCCCTTCGACACAGGCTGCGGGGTTGGGGGGGAGGGGCTTGGGCTGTGGGTGCTGCCAAGGCATATGTAAACGGATTCATTTCGATTTGTCACACGTGTCGCAGGGCGTCGCCACGTGTGTGGGGGGGATAGGGAATGGGGACATTTCAAAATGTTAAACAAACAGCTCTCAGCAATAGAATGTTAATGAAGGTTCCGTTTTGTGATGTCACAATGCCCAATGCTGCGGGGGTTGGGGGGGAGGGGCCGGGGCTTGGGTCGCCGCAAAGGCATATGTAAATGGGTCCATTCCGATTGGACATCTGTGACCATTGTGCATTGTGACATCACACAACGGAATCTTTAGTAACATTCTATGGCTGAGCTGTTTTTTTAAACATTTTGAAGTATTTGGTTTGGGGGGGGGGAGAGGTATTTTATTTAAAAAACGTGTACATAAACAGGTCAGAATTTAATCAGGAGTGGGTTTATGTAAAGATAAACGTAACCTCTTTAGAAACGGTAAAAAATATCGGCCTTTCCGCGCGCCGCGTGGGCGTCGGGCCGTATCAAAGGCCGCGCGGGACAAGTCAAGCAGGCCGTCGGACGTACAGACGGACGACACACACAGAGTTTTATATAATAACTAGACCAAGTGCAGACCCGTTGGGTCTGGACACCGAACGTGCGTTTGCGGGTGGGGGGGGGTGGGTGCTGTGGCGTCACACTAACCACCCCCTTTCCACCAAAGCACGGTTGCGGGGTGGGAATCTGGCACCCACAAACACACACACTCATCACAACCCTTGATATTATGTTAATTTTTTAATTTGCTTCTTTTATCCCATCTCCACCCTATCCACTGACGCATAGCCCTCACCTCTCAGGTGTGTCTAGAGGGGGGGGGGCAGAGAGAGAAAATGTAATGTTATATTTTTTTAAAAATTGAAGAGGGGGAGGAGGAGGGGGAGAGGAAGAGTTGGAGAGGAGGGGGAGAGGATGGGGAGAGAGGAGGGGCTGGAGAGAGGAAGGAGAGGATTGGGGAGAGAGGTGAAGAGGGAGGGTTTGAAGCATGCATGCATGAATCGAGCAGCGGGCTGTGAAGAGAGAAGGGCAGAGAGAGAGAGAGAGGACAGACAGAGAGACTGGTACAAAAAAAAAGCTGGAGAAACTCAGCGGGTGCAGCAGCATCTATGAAGCGAATGAAATAGTCAACGCTATGGGCCGAAGCCCATCTTCAGACGTGTTTTGTCCCGAAACGTTGCCTATTTCCTTAGATCCATAGATTTTGATGCACCCGCTGAGTTTATCCATTTTTTTTTTGTGTACCTTCGATTTTTCAGCATCTGCAGTTCCTTCTTAAATACAGAGAGACTGTTTGCGGGCTGTTTCCCCAACGCGTGTTTGCGGGGTGGGGGGGGTGCGGGATCACACACACTAACCACCCCCCAAACAAATTTGAAGAGGGGGAGGAGGAGGGTGGAGAGGAAGGGGGGAGAGGAAGGGTGGGGGAGGAGGGGGAGAGAGGAGGGGGAGAGAGGAGGGGGTGGAGAGAGGAAGGAGAGGATGTGGGAGATAGGTGAAGGGGGGGGGTTGAGTGGGTGTTCATGAGTTGAGCTGCGGGCTGTGAAGAGAGAAGGGCAGAGAGAGAGAGAGAGGGGAGAGACAGAGAGACTGGTACACAAAAAAAAGCTGGTGAAACTCAGCGGGTGCAGCAGCATCTATGGAGCGAAGGAAGTCAATGTTTGTGGCCGAAACCCATCTTCAGACGTGTTTTTTTATGAAACATTGCCTATTTCCTTCGATCCAAAGATGCTGCTGCACCCGCTGAGTTTATACTTCATTTTTTTGTTTACCTTGCGTTTGGTGTGGGGGTGGGCTGCGGCTGCGGCATCACACTCACACTAACCACCCCCCAAACACACAGGCGGGGGGAGTGGGGGAGAGGGAGACGGGGTGGGGAGAGGAGGGGAGGGGGAGAGTGAGGGGCAGAGAGGTAGCAGGGAGTGGTGCAAGAGAGAGGTGAAGGGGGTGGCTGGGAGATGGGGGTGAAGAGGGGTGGTGGAGGGGGAAGAGAGGGTATGGGAGGGGAGGGAGGGGGAGAGGAGAGAGGGGGAAGAGTGTGGAGGGAGAGTTGAAGTAGGAGGGGTAGGGACAGTCCATCTGTTACCCATTCCCTATCACCCCCAATCCTCTTTCTCTATTGCCACACACGTGACGACGCCCTTCGACACAGGCTGTGTGGTTGGGGGGGAGGGGCTGGTGCTGTTGCTGCTGCACAGGCATATGTAAACGGATTCATTTCGATTTGTCACACGTGTCGCAGGGCATCGCCACGTGTGTGGGGGGGATAGGGAATGGGGACATTTCAAAATGTTAAACAAACAGCTCTCAGCAATAGAATGTAAATGAAGGTTCCGTTTTGTGATGTCACAATGCCCAATGCTGCGGGGGTTGGGGGGGAGGGGCTGGGGCTGCTGCCAAGGCATATGTAAATGGATCCATTCCGATTGGACATCTGTGACCATTGTGCATTGTGACATCACACAACGGAATCTTTACAAACATTCTATGGCTGAGCTGTTTTTTTAAACATTTTGAAATGTTTGGTTTGGGGGGGGGGAGAGGTATTTTATTTTAAAAAGCGTACGTAAACACGAACAAATTTAATCAGGATCGTCTATTCGTAAAGATAAACGTAACCTCTTTAGAAACGGTAAAAAATATCGGCGTTTCCGCGCGCCGCGCGGGCACGGGGCGGTATCAAAGGCGGGAAAGTCAAGCAGAACGTTGGACGTACAGACGTACAGACGTACGACAGCCAGAGAGTTTTATATAATAATAGATAGATAGATAGACTAGACCAAGTGCAGACCCGTTGGGTCTGGTCCCCGAAAGTGCTTGACACCCTGGGGTGTTGTTCCCGAAGGTGCTTCAGACCGCGGGGTGAAAATGTGCTGTAAAAAAGATGGCGTAGTTTTTAAAAAAATATTGAGGGATTCTGGGAAAAAAAGATGGCGTCGTTGTCTTTGAAAATTGGAGACAATCGGAGAAAATCACATTGGGGTTGGTGGGGGGATGGATGACACCCCGGGGTGTTGTTCCCGAACGTGCTTCAGACCCGTTGGTGAAAATGGACGAAAAAAAGATGGCGTCGTTTTTTGAAAAATTCGGGGAAAAAAAGATGGCGTCGTTTTCGGAGAAAATCGGAGACATTCGGAGAAAATCACATTTGGGTTGGGGGGGGGATGGATTTTATTAAAAAACGTGTACATAAACAGGACAGAATTTAATCAGGAGTGGCTATTCGTAAAGATAAATGTCATCTCTTTGGAAATGGCGAAAAAGGTGGGCCTTTCCGCGCGCCGCGTGTGCCGGGGGCCGTATCAAAGGCGGCGCGGCAAAGTCAAGCAGGCCGTCGGACGTACAGACGGACGACACACACAGAGTTTTAAAAGTATATAGAATAGATAGATAGATAGATAGATAGATAGATAGATAGATAGATAGATAGATAGATAGATAGATAGATGTTCAATTCTTTTATAATGTGGTGTCTTATTTTTATTGGTGTGCTGCAAATGGCAACTCAAATTTCACTACACCAGAAATGGTGTATGTGACAATAAATGTCCTTTGTCCTTTGTCCTTTGATATCAAGAATCATGGGTCAAGATTGTTTAATTGTCATATGCACCATGAACAGAACAATGAAATTCTTACTTGCTGCAGCTTTATAGGCACATTTGCACAGCAACACAACAAATATAGAAAGAATAATCAGTAATACAAGAAATTAAAAGTGATCAAAGGTAGATGCAAAATGCTGGAGAAACTCAGCGGGTCCGGCAGCATCTCTGGAGAGAAGGAATGGGTGACGTTTCGGGTCGAGACCCTTCTTCAGACTGATGTCAGGGGAGGGGGCAGGACAAAGATAGAATGTAGTCGGAGACAGTAAGACTAGTGGGAGAACTGGGAAGGGGGAGGGGATGGAGAGAGAAAGCAAAGGCTATCTGAAGTTAAAGAAGTCAATGTTCATACCGCTGGGGTGTAAACTACCCAAGCGAAATATGAGGTGCTGTTCCTTCAATTAACACTGGGCCTCACTCTGACAATGAAGGAGACCCAGGACAGAAAGGTCAGATTGGGAATGGGAGGGGGAGTCCTGAGCCACTGGGTGATCAGGTAGATTAAGACGGACTGAGCGGAGATGTTCAGCGAAACGATCGCCGAGCTTGCTCTTGGTCTCGCCGATGTAGAGAAGTTGACACCTGGAACAGCGGATACAGTAAATTAAAAGTAATATTTGGTAGCCAGATCATAATAGTGCAAAGTCCTAAGTATGAACTGCAACCTATACAAAGTCTTTGTTGTTGGTTTAGGGTTGTGGATAGGGGTGTACAGTGTGGTTTACGAGCCTGATGCTTGATGGGAAGAAACCGTTCTTGAACCTGGAGCTAATGGTTCTCAGGCTCTTCCAACTTCTTCCTGATGGTAACGGGGAAATGAGAGCATGGTCAGGGTGGTGTGGTTCTTTAATGATATTAACTGTCTTCTTGGGGCATATCTTCCTATGGGTTTCTTCGATGGTGGAGAGATTAATATGTTCACTGCCAAGTTTGTTTTTCACTATTGGCCATGTCCCAAGTATACTCGGGGGTGGCACTGATCAGGTTAAACTCCATGATGGACCAGGCACTGTTCAACATTTTTGCAATCTCCTTCATTCTAGGATGTTCAAATTAACGAATCAGGTTGTGATGCAATCAGTCAGCCAATGTCCCAGCTCTCCAGAACAACACTCACACTAATGATCCTCTACAAAGCTTGCTTACTTCTTTCCATTCTATCCCACTAATTCCAGATGCCATTCCACTTCCTATCTTTTTGTAGGTTTCTTCTAAAATGATCACATTTTATTTCATTGTGCTGTTATTACAAATTTGTTCGGTTCATTGATCACTGTTATTCTATGACACCACAAGATGGCAATGTTACACATCACACAAGTAAGACATTAGATCTTGTCATCATTCAAAAATTGCTACACTTTTATTAGCTCTCTGATATCGAATTGCTTTTAAGAGTTAATCTCAGATGTATGGATTCTTTGTGTCATTTGTGTCATTTGTGTAAATTCAATCTAGCTGTTTTGTATGCAGAATATGCCAACAAGTGCAGAAGTTTAATTGTGTAGAACATGATCAGAATAATGTTGCTAAAATATAATTTATGTTTTCTATGTCTGCCACAGCCAGACATAAAAACAGCTTTTTTCCATGAGTAGCTCTACTCAATAACCAAAAATCTATAGCCTCTTTATGCTCAGGTATTTTATTTAATTCACATGTTTAATCAATAATGTTTTATTATTAATGTTTATGTGTCATTCCTAACTGTCACTATGTCGTTGTCACTTGCGGGCAGAGCACCAAGGCAAATTCCTTGTATGTGAATACTTGGCCCTTTGAGCCAGCACCGCCATTCAATATGCTCATTGCTGATCATCCACAATCAGTACCCTGTTCCTGCTTTCTCCCAATATCCCTTTATTCCGTTAGCCCTAAGAGCAAAATGTAACTCTCTGGCATTTAATCAAGAACTAGAGAGTGTAATTTTAAGGTGAGAGGATTTTTTAAATGGGAACCCGAGGGGCATCTTTTGCACGTAGTGTATGATGGACATATTGGAACGAGCTGCCAGTGGAAGATATGTGTTTGACAGAAGTGACGTTGCTAGATACAACTTGCAACTGCTACACAGTGACAGAATTGTGAGAGGAATTCCAGATGCAGGATTAAGGAAACTTCTGTTGAAAGCAACAGAAATAACCCACCAAAGTGCATCATATCCTGTAGGTGATGTGTGGATAGAATGCAACACAATTCTATTTGTGCAGTAAGCCAGAAGCACAGAAGGAAAGAATAGCAATAGATTAAAGCATGTAACTATGACAAAAAGCATGAATGGCCTGAGGAGACATGCCCAATTTATGGGATATAATACCAGAAACATACTAGGTTGAAATACCTTTTTTTTCCCACCACAATTATTATTGATGACCACCTCAAGCACACCAGTGGCAAGTAATGGAAAAAGGCTAGTTCAGAAAACTGATCGGAGAAGCTGACTACAGTTCTTTTGAGAAAACTAAAGGAATGTATGGTGACATCAAAGTCATGACATTGAATCAAAAGAGAGGGAAAGGGAAACACTGCTTAGGAAAAAATCTATCTTTGATGGTAGCAGATAGGAGCTTATAGAAGTTGACTTGAGTAGGTTGTTTGCAAGCAAAGGGATGTCTGGATACTTTTAAAAGTGTGATAGTGAGAGTTCAATGTATGTATGTTCCTGTAGAGTGAAGGGCAAGCCAGGTAGGAGTAAAGTATCCTAGATAATGCGAGATATTGAAGTTCGCAGGAGGCATGGGTCAGCTATAGGCAGTTGGATCTGGAGTAGTATAGAGGATTGAGGAGCAGACTTTACAAGGAAATTAGGAGGGAAAATAAAGGGACATCATGTAGCTCTGGCAGATGATTAAGATGAATCCAAAGGGCTTTTATATATATTATAGAAAAAGTAAGAGTAATTAGGGAGTAAATAAGGCCCCTCGGAAACCAAAGTGGTAATTTATGTGTGGAGCTGTAGAAGATGTGCAAGGTTCTCAATTAATATTTCTCTTATGTTTTCACCACTGAGAAAGGCTTGAAGATGAGTGAACTTGGGAAAGTTAATAGAGATGTCTTGAGAACGGTCTGTATTATAGTCAAAGGCCAGAGCTATGGAGAGAAATTAGGCTGGCTAGAATTTTATTTTTATTTTTATTTTATTTTATAATTATTTTTATTTTTATTTTATAATCCTTGGAGACCGAGGGGTGATCTAACAGAGGTGTATAAAATCATAAGGACCATAGATAGGGTGAATGTACAGAGTCTTTTTTAGGGAAATCAAGAACTAGAGGGCGTAGTTTTATGTTGAGAGGAAAAAGATTTAATGGGAACTTGAGGGGCAATTTTTTCACACAGTGCATGGTGGGTATATGGAACGAGCTGCCAGTGGAAGCAGTTACACCTATGTTCTATGTATGACTAACATGATTAAGGAGGCGATGAACCAAACAAAAGTTTTTAGTTTTTGTAGCAATAGAAAGAAGAGGGGTCAAATTAAAGATTTTGAGTAAGGAACGACAAATGCTGGAGTAACTCAGTGGATCAAGTTCAAGTTCACATTTATTGTCACATGCACCAATTAAGGTACAGTGATATTTGAGTTACCATACCGTACAAGTAAAAAAGATCACAATACACAATAAATGTAACATAAACATCCACCACAGTGGAATCAACATTCCTCACTGTGATGGAAGGTAATAAAGTTCAGTCAAACTTCCTCCTTTGTTCACCCGTGGTGGTCGGGGCTTTTGAACCCTCAGCACTGCCTCATTGACGGTCCGCTGTTCAAGCCCTCTCGTTGGGATTGTGGAAACTCCTTCGTCGGGACAGATCGGAACTCTCCGCGACATGGAGCTCCCGAATCGGCCTCATCTTACCAGAGACCGCGGCTTCACGGTGTTAAAGCCCACAGGCTTTAATTGGATAATTTATCATTTTCTCTCCCCATTGTAAATAATCCTTCATTTAAACCCTCAGTGTTGGATAAAGGTTTTGTACAATGGAAAAATCATGGAATTAAAAAGATGGGACATCTTTATAGAAACAGTATTTTTCTTTCGTTTCAAGAACTGCAACATAATTATGGATTACATTCAAATAATTTTTTTAGATACTTACAACTTAAAGATTATGTTAAATCACATACACAAGAATACAGAACTAGAGAACCAGAGATTCTAGATGAATGTTTAAATAAACACCCTAATACAGATAAATTAATATCTTATATTTATAATATTCTTTTAGACAGTGAGACTCCGTCGACGGAATTATATAGATTAGCATGGGAAAAGGAATTAGCCCAACCTATAACAAAAGATATTTGGGATGAAAGTTTACAACATATACATCAATGTTCATTAAATGCCAGACATTCTTTAATACAATTTAAAGTACTACATAGATTGCATTATTCAAAAACAAAATTAAATAATCTTTCCTAATATCTCTCCTATTTGTGATAAATGCCAATACTCATCGGCTAATTTAACCCATACCTTTGTAAATTGTGTAAAAATTAAAAATTATTGGATGGATATTTTAAAAATAATCTCTGTAGTTGTTAATACTCAACTGGATCCCGATCCTAAATTAATAATATTGGGCATATCAGAACAATACCTAAAACTTACAATAAACCAAAGAAATTTCCTTGACTACAGTATAATAATTGGGAAAAAATTAATATTAAAATTTTGGAAAAATCCTGCAACCCCCACAATTAAGATGTGGATTATGGAGATGCCGGAGACCTTATATTTGGAAAAAATTAGATATGTCTTAATTGACAAACCAGAATTATTTACTAAAATATGGTCTCCATTTATAGATTATCTGAAGGGGTAAATTGGGCCGGCGCGGAGGCCTGACTGAAACCTGAACCCAGGACTAGATGAATAGTTACGTTTTCTGACCTATGGACCTATCTCCTAAGTTGTGTTATTGATAGTTTATCTTACTTTTCTAATTTCTTCTTTTTATTTCTTTATTTTTATTATCTATAAATATAAATAAATAATTAGAGGCAATGTTAATATGTAACTGATAAAGGAGGACCCCAGCTACTTTGGTAACTGGGTACCCGGAACCCTGGATACTTAATATGTAATTGTTATACAAAGTTTGTAATGGGTTGGACTATGATATGCAGATACCTCTAATAAAAAATTACAATTTAAATTTTTTTTTTAAAAGCCCACAGGCCCTGCGGTCGGAGCACTTCCACAACGATCCTCAGCAAAGAATCGCCCACTCCACGATGGTAAGTCCGCGCCGCACTTGCGGCTTGAAGCTCCGGGCTGTTCCCCAGGAAAGGCTGCACCAATCCAAGTTGGGGGACAGAGAAAGATCACATCTCTGTCGTGGTAAGTGACTGAAAAGGGTTTCCCCCTATCACCCACCCCCACACCCCACATAAAACATACCGAGAAATATTAAAACATAAATTTCAGACACACTAAAAATAACAAAAGAAGTCAAAATGACACACAGGCTGCTGGCGAGGCTGCCATTGCGGTGCCACCCGGTGGTGGGAAAATTGATGTTGACGTTAACGTTTCAAGTTGGGACTCTATTAAGTCTGTAAATGCAAGATGAAAATAAGCACTGTGATTATTCTCTGTGTGTCCTTGTATGCCTGTACATTATTTTTATGAATTGTACCTCATGCTGCTCAGAGTTGCATCTGTCTCAAGGTTGCCCTTTGCAAGCTTTGCCAGAGCACTCACCTCAACAGTATGATAATGATACTGACATTTCTTATTTCTCCTTATATTTTCCCCGACATGCAGAGATCAACACTTTATTTCACTGTTCCTGATTTTCTTTTAATATTGGGCTCAAGGTCCCCTTCATGCATTACTGGTGGTGACCATGTGTCTCCTTCCTTTCCAACACATCCACAACGTCAAAAACACCGGGTGGCGCCACTAGCATTGGCTGCCTTGCCAACAGTCTGTCCTTTCTTCTTTTTTTGTTATTTTTAGTATGTGTTAAAAAGTATTTTAGTGTTCCTTGTTTAAGAAGGAACTGCAGTTGCTAGAAAATCGAAGGTTGACAAAAGTGCTGGAGAAACTCAGCGGGTGAGGCAGCATCTATGGAGTGAATTAATTAGGCGACATTTCGGGTCGAGACCCTTCTTCAGACTGATGTGAGGGTGGGGGGGGGGGGTGGGAAGAAGAAAGGAAGAAGTGGAGACAGTGGGCTGATGGAGAGCTGGGAAGGGAAAGAGAAAGCAGGGACTACCTGAAATTGGTACCTGAAACCGCTGGGGTGTAAACTGCCCAAGCAAAATATGAGGTGCTGCTCCACCAATTTACGGTGGTCCTCACTCTGGCCATGGAGGAGGCCCAGGACAGAAAGGTCGGATTCGGAATGGGAGGGCGAGTTGAAGTGCTGAGCCACCGGGAGATCAGGTTGCTTATTGCGAACCGAGTGGAGGTGTTCGGCGAAGCGATCGCCAAGTCTACGCTTGGTCTCACCAATGTAGATCAGCTGACACCTAGAGCAGCGGATGCAATAGATGAGGTTGGATGAGGTGCAGGTGAACCTCTGCTGCACCTGGAAATACTGCTTGAGTCCTTGAATGGAGTCAAGGGGGGAGGTAAAGCTACAAGTGTAGCATTTACTGCGGTTGCAAGGGAAAGTACCAGGGGAGGGGGTGGTTTGGGTGGGAAGGGACAAATTAACCAGGGAGCGGTCTCTGCGGAAAGCAGACAGGGGAGGAGATGGGAAGATGTGGCCAGTGGTGGGATCGCGTTGGAGGTGGCGAAAATGTCGGAGGATTATTTGTTGTATGTGACGGCTGGTCGGGTGGAAGGTGAGGACAAGGAGGACTCTGCCCTTGTTACGAGTGGGGGGATGGGGAGTGAGAGCAGAGTTACGGGGTATAGAAGAGACCCTGGTGAGAGCCTCATCTATAGTAGAAGAGGGGAAACCCCGTTCCTTGAATAATGAGGACATTTCCGATGCCCCGGTTTGGAACACCTCATCGTGGGAGTTGGGGGCACCTTATTTTTCAATCTCTTATTTCGATGGAGATGCTATTTTTTCCGCACCGTCCCCACTGTGGCCTAACATCGTGGAGTTGGAGGCCTTTCCTAGAAACCGACCCGGCGCTCCAAGCAGCGGGAGTCTGCGAGACTTGAACATCGCGGACCTTGCAATCCCTTTGCCGGGGATCAAAGCTCTAACTGCGGGGCCTGTGGACTTTAACATCGTGAAGCCCGCGGTCTCTGCTAGGTAGAGGCCGACTCAGGAGCACCAAGCCGCAGGGAGAGTTTCAACCAGCCTGACGTGGGAGTTTTGATTACCCCGACGAGGACTTCGATTGTCGGCTGTGGGGGGCTTTGATCACTCCTACTGGGGATGGTTTGACTGCTCCGACTGCAGGAGAACAAAGAGGAAGCAGATTACACTTTATTGCCTTCCATCACAGTGAAGATTGTCGAATCCTGGAGTAACTCAGCGGATCAGGCAGCATTCCTGGAGAATGTTTATAGTTGACGTTTCGAGTTGGGACCCTATTAAGTCTGTAAATACAAGATGAAAATAAGTACTGGGATTACTCTCTGAGTCATTGTATGCTGTGAGTAAGTAAGTACGTAAGTAAGTTTATTGGCCAAGTATTCACATACAAGGAATTTGCCTTGGTGCTCCGCCCACAAGTAACAACATGACATAGTGACAGTTACTCAAAACTCAGAAAACACTAAACATTAATAATAATAAAACATTAATGATAAAACACCATTCATCAAGCATATGAACCAACAAAATACCAGATCAAAGTGTAGAATTGGACCATCATTGCCTGTGGCAGATTGTGCTTCCTCAGCTGCCGCAGGAAGTACATCCTCTGTTGTGCCTTTTTGACTGTGGAGTCGATGGTAGCCCCCCACTTAAGGTCCTTGGAGATGATGGTTCCCAGGAACTTAAAAGACTCCACAAATGTGACTGTGGTGTTGTTGATGATGGAGAGTGGGGTGAGGGGAGGGGGAGCTCTCCTAAAGTCTACAATCAATTCCACTGTCTTAATGCATTGAGCTCTAGGTTGTTGCGACGGCACCAGGACGCCAGCTGTGACACTTCCTGCCTGTAGACAGATTCCTCCCCATCTTGGATCAGTCCAATCAGGGTTGTGTCGTCTGCAAACTTGAGAAGCTTGACAGAGGTGTCTGTGGAGGTGCAGCCGTTGGTGTAGAGAGAGTAGAGGAGAGGAGAGAGTACGCAGCCTTGCGGTGCTCCTATGCTGAGCATTTGCGGGTCCGAGATGTGCTTTCCCAGCCTCACATGCTGCTTCCTGTCTGTCAGGAAGCTGGTGATCCACCGACAGAGGGGTTCAGGCACAGTCAAATCGGAAAGTTTGGAGTGTAGTAGCTCTGGCACAATGGTGTTGAATGCAGAGCTAAATCAACAAACAGGATCCTCGCATAGGTCCCCCGACGGTCCAGGTGCTGTAGGAAGAAGTGCAGGCCCAGGTTGACTGCATCATCCACAGATCTATTGGCCTGATATGCAAACTGCAGAGGGTCCAGCAGGGGGTTTGTAATATTTTTCAGCTTGGCCAGCACAAGCCTTTCGAGTGTCTTCATGACTACAGAGGTCAGTGCGATAGGTCTGTAGTCATTAAGAGAAGTAATCCTTGCCTTTTTTGGTACAGGGACAATTGTGGAGACTTTGAAGCAGGCAGGGACAGTACATGTTTGCAGGGACTGGTTAAAAATGTCTGTATAGACTGGTGCCAGCTGTTTGGCACAGAGCTTAAGAGTAGAGGGGGAAACATTGTCAGGTCCTGGAGATTTCCTGCTTTTTTGTCCTCTGAAAAGCCAGACAAAATACAGGAAATAAAAGAAGTAATAAAAAAATTAAAGAACAACAAGTCCCCGGGGACAGATGGGATTCCGGGAGAGTTTTATAAATATTTTAAGAACGAGCTTTCTCCAGTTCTGGCTAGAGTCTATAACTATGCCTTGTCTGAAGGTAACCCACTGAGATCATGGGCTGAGGCTATAATTTCTGTTATTTATAAGGAAGGGAAAGATCCCACTGGATGCGAAGGCTACAGACCGATAAGTCTCTTATGCAATGACCAAAAGATACTTAGTGCTATATTAACCAAGAGAACCCAAAAAATTATAAAAGAATTGATACATCCTGATCAAACAGGGTTTATACCGGGGTAGACAGGGAGCTAATAATATTAGGCGGGTCCTGAACATCATGGCATGTGCAAAAAGGAAGCATCAGACTTCAATGTTATTAAGTTTAGATGCTCAAAAGGCTTTTGACAGAGTAGATTGGGTCTATCTTGAACATACACTAGATAAAATGGGGTTCCATACAAAATTTATAAATTGGGTGAAAACATTATATTTAAATCCAAAGTCTAGAGTGTGGGTAAATGGATGTTGCTCTGAGTTTTTTTAATTGAAGCGGGGAGTTAGGGAGACAGCTTGAGTCCCTTGCTTTTTTACTTATGTTTAGAGCCGCTCGCAGAAACTATCAGGCGAGAGGACTTTATAGAGGGCATTAAAGATGATCGGGGGGTGGAACAAAAAATTTCACAATTTGCAGATGATGTTATGATCTATGTGAGTAATCCTATCTCCTCAGTGCCTCGCCTAATGCAAGTCTTAAAGGAATATGGAGCAATATCGGGATATAAAACAAATGACTCAAAATCGGAAGCAATGATGCTGTCAGGTCTATGGCCTTCGCAACTAAATGATCAGGTCATGTTCCATTGGTCCAGGGAGGGTTTTAGATATCTAGGTATTGTCATCACTTCCTCTATCTCCGCATTGTATGAAGCTAACTATGGTAAATTACTCAAGAGGATCAGGGCAGATATGCTCAGATGGGAAATTCTCCCTTTATCTCTAATTGGTAGAATTGAAGTTGTTTGAATTAATATTTTGCCCCGACTGCTTTTCTTATTCCAATCTTTACCAGTAGGGGTCCCTGGCGTGGCATTTAAGGCATTGGACAAAGAGTTAAAAAGATTTGTGTGGCAAAATAAGAGACCCAGAGTCAGACTTAAGACACTGTTATTATCAAAACAAAAAGGGGGCCTAAATATGCCCAACTTTAAATATTATTATTGGGCAGCGCAGGTGAGAACCTTGATAGCATGGTTAACAAACGATGAGGAAACGGGATGGGTGAAAATAGAGCAAAATTCATGTCCCAGTATTGCCCTGGCTGGGCTCCCATTTCTATGTCAAGCAAATTGGAAGAAATTAAAAGTAGATAATGAATGGATTAAATTCACGATGAAAACGTGGTTAGCTATCAGAAAGCAATTAAATCTCTTCAATTCGATATCTAGAGCAATGAAGATAGCTGCTAGTCCCAATTTTCTACCCAGCAAAATTGATAATGGTTTCAGAAACTGGGAAGATAAAGGGCTCATTACTGTGGATCAGCTTTTTAGTGGGGGAGTCTTGAAATCTTATGAGCACCTGCAGAATGAATTTGGACTGTCAGGGACTGATTATTTTAGGTTCCTCCAAATACGGCACTACTTGCAGACACATGTAGATTGGGAGCAAATATGTAGACTACTTTCTAATTTGGAAAATATTTTCTTGTTGACTATGGAGGGAGTGTTAAAAAAGAATTTGATATCCCATTTATATCAAGGACTTCAAGACTATATAAAAGGAAATACTATCGAAACAAAACAGAAATGGGAATTGGAAATGAACATTATTATTACAGATAAAATATGGGAAAGGACATGTCTTTTGAGTCATAAGTTGACAAACAGCCTATCATGGAGGGCGTTTGAATGAAAAATTAGAATGAGAGTATTTAAGACTCCTCTTATGTTAGCAAGATACAGTAACACCTCACATTTATGCTGGAGACAATGTGGGAAGATTGGTGATCACACACATATTTTTTGGGATTGTCCCAAATTGTACCAATAATGGAGAGACATCCAGGTAGAGATTAAATTAATTTTTGGAATGGATTTACCTTTGGAGCCGGCATGCTTCATATTAGGAGATACTCCAGCAATGACAGATACTCAAAGTCAGAAATATTTGCTTGGGGTGATGCTGTTGATTGCAAAAAAGATGATAACAGCATTATGGAGAAATGAAATGCCACCAAACGTTCAACAGTGGAGGGAAAGACTGAAAAGTGTATACTTGATGGAAAGTATAACAGCTAAACTCCAGTTGAGGACTGATGCCTTTAATATTATATTGAAACTGGTACTACTACAAATGCCAAGATTGATTAAGGATATGATTGGATGAGCTTGCTCTGGTGCCTGTGAATAGGATGCTTTTATGATAGAATGTAAAGATGATTTGATGCGATGAGATGCCAATAAAGGTTAGGTGATTTGTATTTAACTATTTTCTTTTTTTTGTTTTTCTAGGTTTTGTTTGTATGTGTATTTTGTTATGTCAATAAATGTGAGTTCAAAAAAATAAAATAAAACATTAATGATAAAACACCATTGATCAAGCATATGAACCAACAAAATACCAGATCAAAGTGTAGAATTGGACCATCATTGCCTGTGGCAGATTGTGCTTCCTCAGCTGCCGCAGGAAGTACATCCTCTGTTGTGCCTTTTTGACTGTGGAGTCGATGGTAGCCCCCCTACTTAAGGCCCTTGGAGATGATGGTTCCCAGGAACTTAAAAGACTCCACAAATGTGACTGTGGTGTTGTTGATGGTGAGTGGGGTGAGGGGAGGGGGAGCTCTCCTAAAGTCTACAATCAATTCCACTGTCTTAAGAGCATTGAGCTCTAGATTGTTGCTACGGCACAAGGACGCCAGCTGTGACACTTCCTATCTGTAGACAGATTCCTCCCCATCTTGCATCAGTCCAATCAGGGTTGTGTCGTCTGCAAACTTGAGAAGGTTGACAGAGGTGTCTGTGGAGGTGCAGCCGTTGGTGTAGAGAGAGTAGAGGAGAGGAGAGAGTTCGCAGCCTTGCGGTGCTCCTATGCTGAGCGTTTGCGGGTCCGAGATGTGCTTTCCCAGCCTCACATGCTGCTTCCTGTCTGTCAGGAAGCTGGTGATCCACCGACAGAGGGGTTCAGGCACAGTCAACTCGGAAAGTTTGGAGTGTAGTAGCTCTGGCACAATGGTGTTGAATGCAGAGTTAAAATCAACAAACAGGATCCTCGCATTGGTCCCCTGGTGCTGTAGGATGAAGTGCAGGCCCAGGTTGACTGCATCATGCACAGATCTATCGGCCCGATATGCAAACTGCAGAGGGTCCAGCAGGGAGTTTGTGATATTTTTCAGCTTGGCCGAGTATCTTCATGACTACAGAGATCAGTGTGACAGGCCTGTAGTCATTAAGTGTGACAGGCCTGTAGTCTTATAGAATTGTTCGAGGATGTAACTAGTAGCGGGGATAGGGGAGAACCAGT
The DNA here is from genome assembly GCA_038087875.1 of Malacoraja senta. Taxonomy (NCBI): domain Eukaryota; kingdom Metazoa; phylum Chordata; class Chondrichthyes; order Rajiformes; family Rajidae; genus Malacoraja; species Malacoraja senta. The sequence continues at coordinate 63,773,320 of CM075977.1, read as the reverse complement.
GGATGTGGTGTATCTGGACTTCCAGAAGGATTTCGACAAGGTCCCACATAAGAGATTAGTATACAAACTTAAAGCACATGGCATTGGGGGTTCAGTATTGATGTGGATAGAGAACTGGCTGGCAAACAGGAAGCAAAGAGTAGGAGTAAACGGGTCCTTTTCACAATGGCAGGCAGTGACTAGTGGGGTACCGCAAGGCTCAGTGCTGGGACCCCAGCTATTTACAATATATATTAATGACCTGGATGAGGGAATTGAAGGCAATATCTCCAAGTTTGCGGATGACTCTAAGCTGGGGGGCAGTGTTAGCTGTGAGAAGGATGCTAGGAGACTGCAAGGTGACTTGGATAGGCTGGGTGAGGGGGCAAATGTTTGGCAGATGCAGTATAATGTGGATAAATGTGAGGTTATCCATTTTGGTGCCAAAAACAGGAAAGCAGACTATTATCTAAATGGTGGCCGACTAGGAAAAGGGGAGATGCAGCGAGACCTGGGTGTCATGGTACACCAGTCATTGAAAGTAGGCATGCAGGTGCAGCAGGCAGTGAAGAAAGCGAATGGTATGTTAGCTTTCATAGCAAAAGGATTTGAGTACAGGAGCAGGGAGGTTCTACTGCAGTTGTACAGGGTCTTGGTGAGACCACACCTGGAATATTGCGTACAGTTTTGGTCTCCAAATCTGAGGAAGGACATTATGGCCATAGAGGGAGTCCAGAGAAGGTTCACCAGACTGAATGTTAAAGAAGGAACTGCAGATGCTGGAAAATCGAAGGTACACAAAAATGCTGGAGAAACTCAGCGGGTGCAGCAGCATCTATGGAGCGAAGGAAATAGGTAACGTTTCGGGCCGAAACCCTTCTTCAGACTGCTTTATAATTCTTAAAGGTCGGCGGCAGCATCGACGTGGAGGTCGGTGAAGGCGGCCTCCTGGTGAGTACTGGAGGCGCTCCCCGTGGACAAGATGGCGTCCTGGTGAGTACTGGAGGCGCTCCCCGTGGACAAGATGGCGTCGCGGGACCGGGGCAGGCGATGCGGGCCGGAGTTGGGGCCCGGAGCCAGCGGGCGGTCGAGTCGCGGAGAGTCGGCGGCGGGAGCGGCCTGGAGGCGGGCTAATTTAAGGTCCTTGGTGGAGTTGAGGTGGGCCAGGAATCTTTTATTGAAGAGGTGGATCTTCCGGCGGATAAAGTACAGTTGTGGTCCGTTGCAGGTCTGGGTGAGTGAGGCCCGAAGTTCCGGGAGGGTCAATGCGAGGTCCTGCTGGTGCCGGCGCATCGCAGTCAGTGTGGATCTCAGTGCCCGGGTGGAGAATTGTTGGGTATGCCGGTAGATAGCCAGTCGGTACCGATAGTCCGGCTGAGGTCCGAACTGGGAAGTAGGGAACTGGAGCTGGAAGCCATGAGGTATGAGATGGAGGCGCAGGCATGCCCCGAGGAAGCAGATGTGGCTGTGGTATCGAGTTTGGGTAAGGATGTGGTCGTAGAGTTGGAGGGCAGGGGGGATCACAGAGATGGGGCAGTTAGCGAGTTGGGTGTGGAACAGTCTCCGGAGAGAGGAGGAGAACTTCTTCAAAGTAGGCATACCTTGACGAGATTTCGCAGTGGAGTAGACAAAGTGTTAAAGAAGGAACTGCAGATGCTGGAAAATCGAAGGTACACAAAAATGCTGGAGAAACTCAGCGGGTGCAGCAGCATCTATGGAGCGAAGGAAATAGGTAACGTTTCGGGCCGAAACCCTTCTTCAGTCTGAAGAAGGGTTTCGGCCCGAAACGTTACCTATTTCCTTCGCTCCATAGATGCTGCTGCACCCGCTGAGTTTCTCCAGCATTTTTGTGTACCTTCACCAGACTGAATCCTGGGATGTCAGGACTGTCTTATGAAGAAAGACTGGATAGACTTGGTTTATAGTCTCTAGAATTTAGGAGATTGAGAGGGAATCTTATAGAAACTTACAAAATTCTTAAGGGGTTCGACAGGCTAGATGCAGGAAGATTGCTCCCGATGTTGGGGAAGTCCAGGACAAGGGGTCACAGCTTAAGGATAAGGGGGGAATCCTTTAAAACCGAGATGAGAAGAACTTTTTTCACACAGAGAGTGGTGAATCTCTGGAACTCTCTGCCACAGAGGGTAGTCGAGGCCAGTTCATTGGCTAAATTTAAGAGGGAGTTAGATGTGGCCCTTGTGGCTAAAGGGATCAGAGGGTATGGAGAGAAGTCAGGTGCGGGATACTGAGTTGGATGATCAGCCATGATCATATTGAATGGCGGTGCAGGCTCGAAGGGCCGAATGGCCTACTCCTGCACCTAATTTCTATGTTTCTATGTTTCTATGTTTCTAAGACAAGTAATCCTTGCCTTTTTTGATACAGGGACAATAGTGGAGACTTTGACGCAGGCAGGGACAGTACATGTTTGCAGGGACTGGTTAAAAATGTCTGTATATACTGGTGCCAGCTGTTTGGCACAGAGCTTAAGAGTAGAGGGGGAAACATTGTCAGGTCCTGGAGATTTCCAACTATTTTGTCCTCTGAAAAGCCTCTCCACCTCCTCTATTTTTAAGTGATGTTAAGTGATGTTGTGCAGCACAGAGGCTGTGGGTGATTGGGTATGAAGTGGTGATTGGAGGGGGTGGGTCTAGAAGGGCCCAGTCTATGCAGAATGAGGTCAGGCTATGAGTGGGTGTGAAGTGTTTGTTGGGGTGGGAAATGGTCCAGTCTTTTCATACTGGAGTCTTGCCTTCAGTAGGTGTGAAGTGGTGATTGGGAAGGAGAGGGTGCAGGGTTCATTCTTTGTAGACTGGGGTCTGGCTGTGTTGGTTGTGGACGGGGGGGAGGGGGGGAGAGGGTACCAGGGTTATATTTCTGATTTTCAAACCTGCAGTAAAACTCATTCAGGTCATTGGTCAGCTGATGATTGTCCAAAGAGCAGGGGGGCTTTCCTCTTATAGCTGGTAATTTCTTGCAAGCCCTTCCAAACTGAAGAAGAGTCACTAGCTGAGAAATTGCTCCTCAACTTCTCAGAGTACCTTTCCTTGGCAGCTCTGATTCCTCTTCTCAGCTTGTACTTGGCCTGTGCATTATCTTTATGAATTATCTTGTGCATTATCGGTATGAATTGTACCTCGTGCTGCTCAGAGTTACATCTGTCTCAAGGTTGCTTTTGCAAGGTTTGCCAGAGCACTCACCTTAATAGTATGATAATGATGCTGAAACTTCTTATTTCTTCTTATATTTCTTCCAGATGCAGAGATCAACACTTTAAGGTTATTTCACTGTTCCTATTTCACTGTTCCTGATTTTCTTTTAATATTGGTGCCCTTCGTACAAAACTGGTGCTGAACATGTGTCTCCACCTTGGAAAACAGTCACTCGCAGCGCGAACAAGACGGCAGCAAGTAGATCCATTGTGACATCACCCCCACATACACACTAACCACCCCCCTTAATATTAAATTAATATTATTCATTAGCTCCTTTTACCCCCCATCCCCGCCCTATCCAGTGAGTGGGCGAAAGAGGGGGGAGGAGAGGGGGGGAACTCCAGTAGTAGTGGAGTTGGGGATGGCATCAAACAGGAAATTAGAAATGCGTGCAACAAAGGTAAAACAGTTATAATGAGTGACTTCAATCTACATATAGATTGGGTGAATCAAATTGGCAGGGGTGCTGAGGAAGAGTATTTCTTGGAATGTATGCGGGATAGTTTTCTAAACCAACATGTAGATGAACCAACGAGAGAGCAGGCTAGTCTAGACTGGGTATTGAGTAATGAGGAAGGGTTAGTTAGCAGTCTTGTTGTGCGTGGCCCATTGGGCAAGAGTGACCATAATATGGTTGAGTTCTTCATTAGGATGGAGAGTGACATTGTTAATTCAGAAACAAGGGTTCTGAACTTAAAGAAAGGTAACTTTGAGGGTATGAGACGTGAATTGGCCAAGATTGACTGGCAATTGATTCTTAAAGGGTTGACGGTGGATATGCAATGGAAGGCATTTAAAGACTACATGGATGAACTACAACATTTGTTCATCCCTGTTTGGCAAAAGAATAAATCAGGGAAGGTAGTGCATCCGTGGATAACAAGGGAAATTAGGGATAGTATCAAAACAAAAGATGAAGCGTACAAATTACCCAGAAAAAGCAGCCTACCAGAGGACTGGGAGAAATTCAGTCCAGCAGAGAGGACAAAGGGCTTAATTAGGAAAGTGAAAATAGATTATGAAAAAAACTATCAGGAAACATAAAAACTGACTGCAAAAGTTTTTATAGATATGTGAAGAAAAAAAGATTAGTTAAAACAAATGTAGGTCCCTTGCAGTCAGAAACAGGTTAATTGATCATGGGGAACAAGGACAAGGCAGACCAATTGAATTACTACTTTGGTTCTGTCTTCACTAAGGAAGACATAAATAATCTGCCGGAAATAGCAGGGGACCGCGGGTCAAATGAGATGGAGGAACTGAGTGAAATCCAAGTTAGCCGGGAAGTGGTGTTAGGTAAATTGAATGGATTAAAGGCCGATAAATCCCCAGGGCCAGATAGGCTGTATCCCAGAGTACTTAAGGAAGTAGCCCCAGAAATAGTGGATGCATTAGTGATAATTTTTCAAAACTCCTTAGATTCTGGAATAGTTCCTGAGGATTGGAGGGTAGCTAATGTAACCCCACATTTTAAAAAGGGAGGGAGAGAGAAAACAGGGAATTACAGACCAGTTAGTTTAACATCGGTAGTGGGGAAACTGCTAGAGTCAGTTATTAAAGATGGGATAGCAGCACATTTGGAAAGTGGTGAAATCATTGGACAAAGTCAGCATGGATTTACGAAAGGTAAATCATGTCTGACGAATCTTATAGAATTTTTCGAGGATGTAACTAGTAGTGTGGATAAGGGAGAACCAGTGGATGTGTTATATCTGGACTTTCAGAAGGCTTTTGACAAGGTCCCACATAAGAGATTAGTATACAAACTTAAAGCACACGGTATTGGGGTTCGGTATTGATGTGGATAGAGAACTGGCTGGCAAACAGGAAGCAAAGAGTAGGAGTAAACGGGTCCTTTTCAGAATGGCAGGCAGTGACTAGTGGGGTACCGCAAGGCTCAGTGCTGGGACCCCAGCTATTTACAATATTATATTAATGATTTGGACGAGGGAATTGAATGCAACATCTCCAAGTTTGCAGATGACACGAAGCTGGGGGGCAGTGTTAGCTGTGAGGAGGATGCTAGGAGGCTGCAAGGTGACTTGGATAGGCTGGGTGAGTGGGAAAATGCATGTCAGATGCAGTATAATGTGGATCAATGTGAGGTTATCCACTTTGGTGGCAAAAACAGGAAAGTAGACTATTATCTGAATGGTGGCCGATTGGGAAAAGGGGAGATGCAATGAGACCTGGGTATCATGGTACACCAGTCATTGAAAGTAGGCATGCACGTGCAGCAGGCAGTGAAGAAAGCAAATGGTATGTTAGCATTCATAGCAAAAGTATTTGAGTATAGGAGCAGGGAGGTTCTACTGCAGTTGCACAGGGTCTTGGTGAGACCACACCTGGAGTATTGTGTACAGTTTTAGTCTCAAAATCTGATGAAAGACATTCTTGACATAGAGGGAGTACAGAGAAGGTTCACCAGACTGATTCCTGGGATGGCAGGACTTTCATATGAAGAAAGACTGGATAGACTCGGCTTGTACTCGCTGGAATTTCAGAAGATTCAGGGGGGATCTTATAGAAACGTACAAAATTCTTAAGGGGTTGGACAGGCTAGATGCAGGAAGATTGTTCCCGATGTGGGGAAGTCCAGGACAAGGGGTCACAGTTTAAGGATAAATGGGAAATATTTTAGGACCGAGATGAGAAAAATATTTTTCACACAGAGTGGTGAATCTCTGGAATTCTCTGCCACAAAAGGTAGTTGAGGCCAGTTCATTGGCTATATTTAAGAGGGAGTTAGATGTGGCCCTTGTGGCTAAAGGAATCAGGGGGTATGGAGGGAAGGCAGGGTACAGGATACTGAGTTGGATGATCAGCCATGATCATATTGAAAAGCGGTGCAGGCTCGAAGGGCCGAATGGCCTACTCCTGCACCTATTTTCTATGTTTCTATGAAAGAAGGATAGGGAAGAGGGAGGAAGAGGGGGGAAGACAGGGGGAAGAGGAGGAGGGCGAGGGGGGAGAGGAGGAAGGAAGTGGGGAGTGGGCCGCACATCAACGAAAGGACTTCAGGGGCTTCAATCCAGAGACCGGGGTGGAGGGGTCGTCACAGAGGAGGGTTGATTCCCGAATGCTCCCGGCTGCAGACTTCAGGGCCAGGGGGACACAGGGGGGGGGGGGGAGAGACACACACACACACACACACACCCACACCCACACCCACACCCACACCCACTCCCACTCCCACTCCCACTCCCCCCCACACACATACACACACACACACACACACCCACACCCCCCCTCTACCTACCTACCTACCTACACCTTCACTGTACCTCGGTACACGTGACAATAAACTAAAACTGAGCTGAATTGAAGTATTGATATATGCCCAAAACATACAGCCGTATTTGGTAGAATACTGCATACCAGATCCACCAACATGAATACATATTGACTAAATGACCAGTACATGTTAGCTCTCCACTTAAGTGCAAAAAAATTCAAAACTACTAAATCTCAAGGATGATAAAATACCATTTACAACATCAAATGAAGGGTAGAAATGAAGGAGGATTGCTCAATCTAGTTTATCCATATGTACAAGAAAAAATATATATTCTGCTTATTATGATAATTATGATCATTTAATTATACCAAAGTACACTGATTCAGGATGTCACTAAGAAATTGCCAATGTTTTGCATTGATTTTGCGGAGGGGTTTGGCAAATTTAGTAGAAACTAGACCAGGTGCGGACCTGTTAGCCTCGTCCCCCAAGGAATATTTCACCACTCACCCATAGCCCCCAACTGCGCAGGCGCAGCTGACGGGTTCCCGTTGAGACGCCTGAGATCCCTGTTGTGACGTGAGTCATGGCAACCCTCCATCAACAGCGCCTCGCTATCCCTCTTCCTACCCCTATCCTCCTCTATTCCCCCCTCATCCCCCAGCACTCCCTCCCCCTCCTCTTCACCCTACCTCTTTTTTTCCCTCTCCTCCTCTCCCCCACTCCCTCCCCTCACCTCTCCTTCCCTCTCCTTTCCCCTACCGTCAGTCACTCCCTCCCTTCCTCCATAACCCCTCTCCCCTCCCTACTCCCCTCTCTCCCACTATCTCCCTGCTCCCCCACTCCTCACCTCCCCCCTATCCCACTCCCCCACCCTCCCTCCTCACCTCCCCCTCAGCCCTCCTCTCCCTCTATCCCCTACTCCCTACTTCCCCCACTCCCCTCCTCTCCCTCTATCCCCCTCTCACAATCTCCCTCCTCACCTCCCCCACTTTCCCCTTCCTCTCCCGTCCTTACCTCCCTCCTCTCCCTCTATCGCCATGCTCCACCACTCCTCACCTCCCACCTATCCACCCCCCCACAATGAAAATCGCAATGTTTAAAAAAAACACGAAATTCTCAATGAAAATCGCATTTTTTCTTTAAAATAACCAAAACACAATGTTAACTGTTGATGAAAATGGAAGAATTTGATTAAAACGCAGTTTTTAAAAAAAAATCGCGATTTTTAAAAATCTCATTCGGGATCCCATTATGGCGTCATTGTGACCTTGAACGGGATCCAATTGTGACATCGTTGTGACGTCGAACGTGGCTGACGGGTAGGGCATGAAGAAGTGGTTTGAAAAGTGATTTTGTAAAGTTTAAAATGTCAATAACTTGCAAAATATAACATCAATCCGAACAAAACTTGTTTCATTTACATCCCAGGACAATCCCAGGCGTTATCGTGTACCATTTTGGAAGGGTTTGGGGATATCATGCACATGCATACAAACAAACAAACAGAGAGTTTTAGTAATATAGATAGATAATTTGCAGAACAACAATGTGTATTTAGACAAAAAAAAAGTAAAATAGATATCAAGACAGGGAATAGATAATGTGAGGAACAAACCATTCCTCAACTAATTTCTTCTACTTGAGCTTTCATCATCTGGTGAACTTTATCAGTTTATTTATTCATATGTGTATATATTTATAGAATGATATATGGACACACTGATCTGTTTTGTAGTCAATGCCTACTATGTTCTGTTGTGCTGAAGCAAAGCATGAATTTCATTGTCCTATCTGGGACACATGACAATAAACTCACTTGAACTTGAACTTGATCATCTGTCAATCTCGTCTTTTCTGGAAATGCAGATAATTGTTTTTAAATACAATTGTATGTGTTGATTTTGTGAAAGCTCGCACGCATGTGGGTGTTAATTTTCTGGGCAAGGCCTGCTCTGGGAGTAAGCAGTCATTAAATTGCTTTGTTTCCCATGTTGATTAATCCTGCAATGCTGCTATTTTTGGGTTAAAATGCTTCCATGGATGCCATTCTTAGTCTCAATGCCCTCATTTGTAATTAAGCTCCCTTTGATCTCTCTCTATTTTTCATGCTTTGTTCACCCCTCAATCTTGCCTGCTGAGCATCTGAGAGACCAGTATTTCACTTTTTTAAATTTCCTTTGCTTGAGAGGATACTGTAGTCTGGAGATACAGCATGGAAACAGGTTTTTTGACCCGCCAAGTCCATGGAGACCATCGATCGATCACCTGTTCACACTCGTTCTATGTGATCCTACTTTCCCACTACTTGCACACGCGGGACAATTTAGAGAGGCCAATTATCCTCCGCATATACTCCGCATAGGCGGCACACAAGGCCAGGATCGAAGCATGGTTTCTGGCACTGAAGCAGCAACTCTACCAGCTGTGCCGCTGTTTCTCCCCAGCTATACTGACTGGCTGCATTACCACCTTTTTCAGTAGCATCATCCTAATGCTACCTTTGGGGAGGAAGATACAAAAGTCTTAGAACATTACCTCCAGGTTCAAGAACAGCTTGAAGAGTGGGGAGAGTGGGCTCAGCGGCTCCTGGCTCCAGGACCCGGCTCCAGACCCGGCTCCAGGACCCGGCTCCAGACTCACTTAGCGGCTCCCGTCCATGGCGCCTATCGCACTCAGCAGCTCCTGGCCGCATCTTCACTCATCGGGTCCCGGCTTGTTGTGGTGGCCGCCGCTCCTGCCCGCGGACACAGCTCCTGCCCACGGACACAGCCCCGCCCGCGGACACAGCCCCCGCCCGCGGGCACAGCCCCAGCCCGCGGACACAGCCCCCGCCCGCGGACACAGCCCCCGCCCGCTGACACAGCCCCCGCCTGCGGACACAGCCCCCGCCCGCGGACATAGCCCCCGCCCGCGGACACAGCCCCGCCCGCGGACACAGCCCCCGCCCGCGGACACAGCCCCGCCCGCGGACACAGCCTCCGCCCGCGTACACAGCCCCCGCCCGCGGGCACAGCCCCCGCCTGCGGGCACAGCCCCAGCCCGCGGACACAGCCCCCGCCCGCGGACACAGCCCCCGCCCGCTGACACAGCCCCCGCCCGCGTAACACAGCCCCCGCCCGCGGACACAGCCCCCGCCCGCGGACACAGCCCCCGCCCGCGGACACAGCCCCCGCCCGCGGGCACAGCCCCCGCCCGCGGGCACAGCCCCCGCCCGTGGGCACAGCCCCCGCCCGCGGGCACAGCCCCCGCCCGCGGACACAGCCCCCGCCCGCGGACACAGCCCCCGCCCGCGTACACAGCCCCCGCCCGCGGACACATCCCCCGCCCGCGGACACATCCCCCGCCCGCGGACACAGCCCCCGCCCGCGGACACAGCCCCCGCCCGCGGACACAGCCCCCGCCCGCGGACACAGCCCCCGCCCGCGGACACAGCCCCCGCCCGCGGACACAGCCCCCGCCCGCGGACACAGCCCCCGCCCGCGGACACAGCCCCCGCCCGCGGACACAGCCCCCGCCCGCGGACACAGCCCCCGCCCGCGGACACAGCCCCCGCCCGCGGACACAGCCCCCGCCCGCGGACACAGCCCCCGCCCGCGGACACAGCCCCCGCCCGCGGACACAGCCCCCGCCCGCGGACACAGGCGCCCCGCCCGTGAACACATCCCCCGCCTACTCTCTGCTCACTCCACTCCAGCTTTATTCTCGCCGCCGGTGATTGACAGCGGGTGCCGGAAGAGGCGCCAACATCCCTCAAATGACAGATGAATAATGTTTATAATATTTCACCGATCGGAATAAAACTTGATGCAGCACAGGAGAATGGCGAGTAAGGTGGCGAAAAATGGTAGCGCTACCAGGTACTGTTTTTGCGCAAATTTAAAAACACCGCAAACCAGAAGAGAACAAGATGAGAGTTTTATAAGTATACTAGACCAAGTGCAGACCCGTTGGGTCTGGTCCCCAAAAGTGCTTGACACCCTGGGGTGTTGTTCCCGAACGTGCTTCAGACCCCGGGGTGAAAATCTGCTGAAAAAAAGATGGCGTCGTTTTCGGAAAAAATCGGAGAAAATCGGCGAAAAAAAGATGGCGTCGTTTTCGGAGAAAATCGGGAAAAAAAGATGGCGTTGTTTTCGGAGAAAATCGGAGAAAATTGGAGAAAATCACATGGGGGTGGGGGGGGGAAGGATTTTATTAAAAAAACGTGTACATAAACAGGACCGAATTTAATCAGGAGTGGCTATTCGTAAAGATAAATGTCATCTCTTTGGAAATGGTAAAAAATATAGGCCTTTCCGCGCGCTGTGTGGGCCAGGGGCGGTATCAAAGGCGGCGTACGGACATACAGACGTACAGACGTACAGATGGACGACAGCCAGAGAGTTTAAAAGTATACTAGACCAAGTGCAGACCCGTTGGGTCTGGACACCGAACGTGCGTTTGCGGGTGGGGGGGGGGGTGCTGTGGCGTCACAGTAACCACCCCTTTGCTCCAAAGCACGGTTTTGGGGTGGGAATCTGGCACCCACGAACACACACACTCATAACAACCCTTGATATTATCTTAATTTTTTAATTTGCTTCTTTTATCCCATCTCCACCCTATCCACTGATGAATAGCCCTCACCTCTCAGGTGCATCTAGAGGGGGGGGGCAGAGAGTGAAAATTTAATGTTAGAATTAAAAAAATTTGAAGAGGGGGAGGAGGAGGGTGGAGAGGAAGGGGGAGAGAGGAAGGGGTGCGAGGAAGGGGGATAGAGAGGAGGGTGTGGAGAGAGTAAGGAGAGGATGTTGGAGATAGGTGAAGGGGGGTGTTTTGAGCTGGTGTTCATGAGTTAAGCTGCGGGCTATGAAGAGAGAGGCAGAGAAGAGAGAGAGAGAGAGGGAGAGACAGAGAGACTGGTACACCCAAAAAAGGTGGTGAAATTCAGCGGGTGCAGCAGCATCTATGGAGCGAAGGAAATAGGCAATGTTTGTGACCGAAACCCATCTTCAGACGTGTTTTGTTATGAAACATTGCCTATTTCCTTCGATCCAAAGATGCTGCTGCACCCGCTGAGTTTATACTTCATTTTTTGTTTACCTTGCGTTTGGGGGGGGGGCTGCGGCTGCGGCATCACACTCACACTAACCACCCCCAAACACACAGGCGGGGGGAGTGGGGGAGAGGGAGACAGGGTTGGGGAGAGGAGGGGAGGGGGAGGGGAGACGGGGTGGGGAGAGAAGAGGGGAGGGAGGGAGGGAAGAGGGGGATGGAGGGGAGAGGGGGAGGAGGAAAGGGGAGAGATTGGGGAGAAAGAGGAGATCAGGGTGGGTGAGAGGGAGGGTGAGGAGAGTTTGGAGTGGGAGGAGAGCGGGGAGGGCAGGAAGGGAGGAGAGGGGGGACGGGATGAGGGGAAGGGGAGAGGAGTAGGGGGAAGAGAGAGAGGGAGGGTGGAGGGTGAGAGGTGGGGAGGGAGAGGGGAAGAGTGGGGAGTGCAGACCAAGTGCAGACCCGTTGGGTCTGGACACCGAACGTGCGTTTGGGGGGGGGCTGTGATGTCATACTAACCACCCGTTGGGTCTGTACCTCCAAAGCAGGGATGCGGGGTGTGAATCTGGCACCCACAAACACACACACTCATCACACCCCTTGATATTTTATTAATATTTTAAAGACAGAGAGACTGTTGGCGGGCTGTTTTCCCAACGCGTGTTTGCGGGAGGGGGGGTGGGCTGCGGCATCACACTCACACTAACCACCCCCCAAACTCACACTAACCACCCCCAAACACACTCGGGGGGGGGGTGGGGGGAGGGGGGGAAGGAAGACGGGGTGGGGAGAGAAGAGGGGAGAGGGAGACGTGGTGGGAGAGAAGAGGAGAGGGGGAGGGAGGGTGGAGAGGAAGGGGGAGAGAGGAGAGGGGTGGAGAGAGGAAAGAGGATGGGGGAGAGAGGTGAAGGGGGGGGGTTGGAGCGGGCGTGCAAGAGTCGAGTCACGGGCTGTGAGGGAGAGAAGGGAGAGAGAGAAGGGAGAGAGTGAAAGGAGAGAGAGAAGTGGGAGAGAGAGAAGGGAGAGAGAGAGAGAGAGAAGGGAGGGAGAATGGAGCGAGAGAGATAAGGGAGAGAGAAGGGAGAGAGAGAGAAGGGAGAGAGAGAAAGGTGAGGGAGAGATTGGGGAGAGAGAGAGAGAGACCAAGTGCAGACCCGTTGGGTCTGGACACCGAACGTGCGTTTGCGGGTGGGGGGGGGGGTGTGCTGTGGCGTCACACTAACCACCCCCTTTCCCTCAAAGCACGGTTGCGGGGTGGGAATCTGGCACCCACAAACACAC
>CM075977.1:63690089-63760376 GCA_038087875.1 Malacoraja senta | reverse complement strand
CAATCCCAGGCGTTATCGTGTACCATTTTGGAAGGGTTTGGGGATATCATGCACATGCATACAAACAAACAAACAGAGTTTTAGTAATATAGATAGATAATTTGCAGAACAACAATGTGTATTTAGACAAAAAAAAAGTAAAATAGATATCAAGATAGGGAATAGATAATGTGAGGAAACAAACCATTCCTCAACTAATTTCTTCTACTTGAGCTTTCATCATCTGGTGAACTTTATCAGTTTATTTATTCATATGTGTATATATTTATAGAATGATATATGGACACACTGATCTGTTTTGTAGTCAATGCCTACTATGTTCTGTTGTGCTGAAGCAAAGCATGAATTTCATTGTCCTATCTGGGACACATGACAATAAACTCACTTGAACTTGAACTTGATCATCTCTGTCAATCTCGTCTTTTCTGGGAAATGCAGATAATTGTTTTTAAATACAATTGTATGTGTTGATTTTGTGAAAGCTCGCACGCATGTGGGTGTTAATTTTCTGGGCAAGGCCTGCTCTGGGAGTAAGCAGTCATTAAATTGCTTTGTTTCCCATGTTGATTAATCCTGCAATGCTGCTATTTTTGGGTTAAAATGCTTCCATGGATGCCATTCTTAGTCTCAATGCCCTCATTTGTAATTAAGCTCCCTTTGATCTCTCTCTATTTTTCATGCTTTGTTCACCCCTCAATCTTGCCTGCTGAGCATCTGAGAGACCAGTATTTCACTTTTTTTTTAATTTCCTTTGCTTGAGAGGATACTGTAGTCTGGAGATACAGCATGGAAACAGGTTTTTTGACCCGCCAAGTCCATGGAGACCATCGATCGATCACCTGTTCACACTCGTTCTATGTGATCCTACTTTCCCACTACTTGCACACGCGGGACAATTTAGAGAGGCCAATTATCCTCCGCATATACTCCGCATAGGCGGCACCCAAGGCCAGGATCGAAGCATGGTTTCTGGCACTGAAGCAGCAACTCTACCAGCTGTGCCGCTGTTTCTCCCCAGCTATACTGACTGGCTGCATTACCACCTTTTTCAGTAGCATCATCCTAATGCTACCTTTGGGAGGAAGATACAAAAGTCTTAGAACATTACCTCCAGGTTCAAGAACAGCTTGAAGAGTGGGGGAGAGTGGGCTCAGCGGCTCCTGGCTCCAGGACCCGGCTCCAGGACCCGGCTCCAGGACCCGGCTCCAGACTCACTTAGCGGCTCCCGTCCATGGCGCCTATCGCACTCAGCAGCTCCTGGCCGCATCTTCACTCATCGGGTCCCGGCTTGTTGTGGTGGCCGCCGCTCCTGCCCGCGGACACAGCTCCTGCCCACGGACACAGCCCCCGCCCGCGGACACAGCCCCCGCCCGCGGGCACAGCACCAGCCCGCGGACACAGCCCCCGCCCGCGGACACAGCCCCCGCCCGCTGACACAGCCCCCGCCTGCGGACACAGCCCCCGCCCGCGGACATAGCCCCCGCCCGCGGACACAGCCCCCGCCCGCGGACACAGCCCCCGCCCGCGGACACAGCCTCCGCCCGCGTACACAGCCCCCGCCCGCGGACACAGCCCCCGCCCGCGGACACAGCCCCCCGCCCGCGTACACAGACCCCGCCCGCGGACACAGGCCCCCGCCCGCGGGCACAGCCCCCCGCCCGCGGGCACAGCCCCCGCCCGCGGGCACAGCCCCCGCCCGCGGGCACAGCCCCCGCCCGCGGACACAGCCCCCGCCCGCGGACACAGCCCCCGCCCGCGGACACATCCCCCGCCCGCGGACACAGCCCCCGCCCGCGGACACAGCCCCCGCCGTGGACACAGCCCCCGCCCGTGGACACAGCCCCCGCCCGCGGACACAGCCCCCGCCCGCGGACACAGCCCCCGCCCGCGGACACAGCCCCCGCCCGCGGACACAGCCCCCGCCCGCGGACACAGCCCCCGCCCGCGGACACAGCCCCCGCCCGCGGACACAGCCCCCGCCCGCGGACACAGCCCCCGCCCGCGGACACAGCCCCCGCCCGCGGACACAGCCCCCGCCCGCGGACACAGCCCCCGCCCGCGGACACAGCCCCCGCCCGCGGACACAGCCCCCGCCCGCGGACACAGCCCCCGCCCGCGGACACAGCCCCCGCCCGCTGACACAGCCCCCGCCCGCGGACACAGCCCCCCGCCCGCGGACACAGCCCCCGCCCGCGGACACAGCCCCCGCCCGCGGACACAGCCTCCGCCCGCGGACACAGCCCCCCGCCCGCGGACACAGCCCCCGCCCGCGGACACAGCCCCCCGCCCGCGGACACAGCCCCCGCCCGCGGACACAGACCCCGCCCGCGGGCACAGCCCCCGCCCCGCGGGCACAGCCCCCGCCCGCGGGCACAGCCCCCGCCCGCGGGCACAGCCCCCGCCCGCGGGCACAGCCCCCGCCCGCGGGCACAGCCCCCGCCCGCGGGCACAGCCCCCGCCCGCGGACACAGCCCCCGCCCGCGGACACAGCCCCCGCCCGCGGACACATCCCCCGCCCGCGGACACATCCCCCGCCCGCGGACACAGCCCCCGCCCGCGGACACAGCCCCCGCCCGCGGACACAGCCCCCGCCCGCGGACACAGCCCCCGCCCGCGGACACAGCCCCCCGCCCGCGGACACAGCCCCCGCCCGCGGACACAGCCCCCGCCCGCGGACACAGCCCCCGCCCGCGGACACAGCCCCCGCCCGCGGACACAGCCCCCGCCCGCGGACACAGGCCCCGCCCGCGGACACAGGCCCCGCCCGTGAACACATCCCCGCCTACTCTCTGCTCACTCCACTCCAGCTTTATTCTCGCCGCCGGTGATTGACAGCGGGTGCCGGAAGAGGCGCCAACATCCCTCAAATGACAGATGAATAATGTTTATAATATTTCACCGATCGAATAAAACTTGATGCAGCACAGGAGAATGGCGAGTAAGGTGGCGAAAAATGGTAGCGCTACCAGGTACTGTTTTTGCGCAAATTTAAAAACACCGCAAACCAGAAGAGAACAAGATGAGAGTTTTATAAGTATACTAGACCAAGTGCAGACCCGTTGGGTCTGGTCCCCAAAAGTGCTTGACACCCTGGGGTGTTGTTCCCGAACGTGCTTCAGACCCCGGGGTGAAAATCTGCTGAAAAAAAGATGGCGTCGTTTTCGGAAAAAATCGGAGAAAATCGGCGAAAAAAAGATGGCGTCGTTTTCGGAGAAAATCGGGAAAAAAAAGATGGCGTTGTTTTCGGAGAAAATCGGAGAAAATTGGAGAAAATCACATGGGGGTGGGGGGGGGAAGGATTTTATTAAAAAAACGTGTACATAAACAGGACCGAATTTAATCAGGAGTGGCTATTCGTAAAGATAAATGTCATCTCTTTGGAAATGGTAAAAAATATAGGCCTTTCCGCGCGCTGTGTGGGCCAGGGGCGGTATCAAAGGCGGCGTACGGACATACAGACGTACAGACGTACAGACGTACAGATGGACGACAGCCAGAGAGTTTTAAAAGTATACTAGACCAAGTGCAGACCCGTTGGGTCTGGACACCGAACGTGCGTTTGCGGGTGGGGGGGGGGGTGCTGTGGCGTCACAGTAACCACCCCCTTTGCTCCAAAGCACGGTTGCGGGGTGGGAATCTGGCACCCACGAACACACACACTCATAACAACCCTTGATATTATCTTAATTTTTTAATTTGCTTCTTTTATCCCATCTCCACCCTATCCACTGATGAATAGCCCTCACCTCTCAGGTGCATCTAGAGGGGGGGGGGGCAGAGAGTGAAAATTTAATGTTAGAATTAAAAAAATTTGAAGAGGGGGAGGAGGAGGGTGGAGAGGAAGGGGGGAGAGGAAGGGGGAGAGAGGAAGGGGTGCGAGGAAGGGGGATAGAGAGGAGGGTGTGGAGAGAGTAAGGAGAGGATGTTGGAGATAGGTGAAGGGGGGTGTTTTGAGCTGGTGTTCATGAGTTAAGCTGCGGGCTATGAAGAGAGGAGGCAGAGAGAGAGAGAGAGAGAGGGGAGAGACAGAGAGACTGGTACACCCAAAAAAGGTGGTGAAATTCAGCGGGTGCAGCAGCATCTATGGAGCGAAGGAAATAGGCAATGTTTGTGACCGAAACCCATCTTCAGACGTGTTTTATTATGAAACATTGCCTATTTCCTTCGATCCAAAGATGCTGCTGCACCCGCTGAGTTTATACTTCATTTTTTTGTTTACCTTGCGTTTGGGGGGGGGGGGGCTGCGGCTGCGGCATCACACTCACACTAACCACCCCCCAAACACACAGGCGGGGGGAGTGGGGAGAGGGAGACAGGGTTGGGGAGAGGAGGGGAGGGGGAGAGGAGACGGGGTGGGGAGAGAAGAGGGGAGGGAGGGAGGGAAGAGGGGGATGGAGGGGAGAGGGGGAGGAGGAAAGGGGAGAGATTGGGGAGAGAGAGGAGATCAGGGTGGGTGAGAGGGAGGGTGAGGAGAGTTTGGAGTGGGAGGAGAGCGGGAGGGCAGGAAGGGAGGAGAGGGGGGGACGGGATGAGGGGAAGGGGAGAGGAGTAGGGGGAAGAGAGAGAGGAGGGTGGAGGGAGAGAGGTGGGGAGGGAGAGGGGAAGAGTGGGGAGTGCAGACCAAGTGCAGACCCGTTGGGTCTGGACACCGAACGTGCGTTTGGGGGGGGGCTGTGATGTCACACTAACCACCCGTTGGGTCTGTACCTCCAAAGCAGGGATGCGGGGTGTGAATCTGGCACCCACAAACACACACACTCATCACACCCCTTGATATTTTATTAATATTTTAAAGACAGAGAGACTGTTGGCGGGCTGTTTTCCCAACGCGTGTTTGCGGGAGGGGGGTGGGCTGCGGCATCACACTCACACTAACCACCCCCCAAACTCACACTAACCACCCCCAAACACACTCGGGGGGGGTGGGGGGAGGGGGGGAAGGAAGACGGGGTGGGGAGAGAAGAGGGGAGAGGGAGACGTGGTGGGGAGAGAAGAGGAGAGGGGGAGGGAGGGTGGAGAGGAAGGGGGAGAGAGGAGAGGGGTGGAGAGAGGAAAGAGGATGGGGGAGAGAGGTGAAGGGGGGGGGTTGGAGCGGGCGTGCAAGAGTCGAGTCACGGGCTGTGAGGGAGAGAAGGGAGAGAGAGAAGGGAGAGAGTGAAAGGAGAGAGAGAAGTGGGAGAGAGAGAAGGGAGAGAGAGAGAGAGAGAAGGGAGGGAGAATGGAGCGAGAGAGATAAGGGAGAGAGAAGGGAGAGAGAGAGAAGGGAGAGAGAGAAAGGTGAGGGAGAGATTGGGGAGAGAGAGAGAGAGACCAAGTGCAGACCCGTTGGGTCTGGACACCGAACGTGCGTTTGCGGGTGGGGGGGGGGTGTGCTGTGGCGTCACACTAACCACCCCCTTTCCTCCAAAGCACGGTTGCGGGGTGGGAATCTGGCACCCACAAACACACACACTCATCACAACCCTTTTAATTTGCTTCTTTTATCCCATCTCCACCCTATCCATTGACGAATAGCCCTCAGCTCTCAGGTGCATCTAGAGGGGGGGGGGCAGAGAGAGAAAATTTAATGTTAGAATTAAAAAAAATTGAAGAGGGGGAGGAGGATGGTGGAGAGGAAGGGGGGAGAGGAAGGGGGAGAGAGGAAGGGGGGAGAGGAAGGGGGAGAGAGAGAAGGGTGTGGAGAGAGGAAGGAGAGGATGTGGGAGATAGGTGAAGGGAGGGGGTTTGAGCGGGTGTTCATGAGTTGAGCTGCGGGCTGTGAAGAGAGAAGGGCAGAGAGAGAGAGAGAGGGGAGAGACAGAGAGACTGGTACACCAAAAAAAGCTGGTGAAACTCAGCGGGTGCAGCAGCATCTATGGAGCGAAGGAAATAGGCAACGCTTTGGGTCGAAGCCCATCCTCAGACTGGTTTTCTACCGAAACGTTGCCTATTTCCTTCGATCCATAGATGCTGCTCCACCCGCTGAAGATATACAGGTTTTTTTTGTGTACCTTCGATTTTCCAGCATCTGCAGTTCCATCTTAAAGACAGAGAGACTGTTGGCGGGCTGTTTTCCCAACGCGCGTTTGCGGGAGCGGGGGGGGGGCTTCGGCATCACACTCACACTAACCACCCCCCAAACTCACACTAACCACCCCCAAACACACTCGGGGGGAGGGGGGAGAGAAGAGTGGAGAGGGAGACGGGGTGGGGAGAGAAGAGGACAGGGGGAGGGAGGGGAGAGGGGGAACAGGAAAGGGGAGAGATTGGGGAGGGAGAGGAGATCAGGGTGGGTGAGAGGGAGGGGGAGGAGAGTTTGGAGTGGGAGGAGAGCGGGGAGGGCAGGAAGGGGGGAGAGGGGGGGAGGGGATGAGGGGAAGGGGAGAGGAGTAGGGGGAAGAGAGGGAGAGAGGGAGGGGGAGGGAGAGAGGTGGGGGAGGGAGAGGGGAACAGTGGGGAGTGAGGGGCAGAGGGGTAGCGGGAATGGTGCAAGAGAGAGGTGAAGGGGGTGGGGGGGAAATGGGGGTGAAGAGGGGTGGTGGAGGGGAAGAGAGGGGGGTGGGAGGGGAGGGGGGAGAGGAGAGAGGGGGAAGAGTGGGGAGGGAGAGTTGAAGTAGGAGGGGTAGGGACAGTCCATCTGTTTCCCATTCCCTATCACCCCAATCCTCTTTCTCTATTGCCACACACGTGACGATGCCCTTCGACACAGGCTGCGGGCATGGGGGGGAGGGGCTGGTGCTGTTGCTGCTGCAAAGGCATATGTAAATTGGTTCATTTCGATTGGACATCTTTGAGCATTCGGCATTGTGACATCACAAAACGGAACCTTCATTTACATTCTATTGCTGAGAGCTGTTTTTTTTAAACATTTTGAAATTTCCCCATTCCCTATCCCCCCCCACACACGCGGCGACGCCTTTCGACACAGGCTGTGGGGTTGGGGGGGAGGGGCTTGGGCTGTGGGTGCTGCAAAGGCATATGTAAACGGATTCATTTCGATTTGTCACACGTGTCGCAGGGCGTCGCCCCGTGTGTGGGGGTGATAGGGAATGGGGAAATTTCAAAATGTTAAACAAACAGCTCAGCAATAGAATTTTTATTGAAGGTTCCGTTTTGTGATGTCACAATGCCCAATGCTGCGGGGGTTGGGGGGGAGGGGCCGGGGCTGGGGCCGCCGCAAAGGCATATGTAAATGGATCCATTCCGATTGGACATCTGTGACCATTGTGCATTGTGACATCACACAACGGAATCTTTACTAACATTCTACGGCTGAGCTGTTTTTTTTAACATTTTGAAATGTTTGGTTTGGGGGGGGGGAGAGGTATTTTATTTTAAAAAGTGTACATAAACACGACCAAATTTAATCAGGATAGATAGATAGATAGATAGATACTAGACCAAGTGGGACCTGTTGGGTCCCGTCCCCTTGTGGGGGGGTGGGGCGGCCTGCGGCATCACACACACACTAACCACCCCCGCCCACACACACACACTGACCACCCCACACACACACACACTAACCACCCCCCCCCCCCCCCCACACACACTAACCACCCCCCTTGACATTATATTAATATTATTCATTCGCTCTTTTTACCCCATCACTGCCCTCTCCACTCACGCATAACCTCCAACTCGCAGGCGCGTCTAGAGTGGGAGAGCGAGGGGGGTAGACAGAGAGGGGGCACAGACAGAGAGAGAGGGGCAGAGACACAGAGAGAGGGGCAGAGACACAGAGAGAGGGCAGAGAAAGAGAGAGAGAGGGGCAGACAGAGAGAGGGGGAGATGGGGGGAGAGGGGGGCAGAGAGGGGGAGGGGGAGAGAGCAGGGGGGTAGAGGGGGGATAGTGGGGGGAGAGTGGGGGAAAGGGGGGAAGAGAGGGGGGGGCGAGAGGAGAGAGGCTGGGAGGGGGAGGGGGAGGGGTGAGGGGGGAAGGAGAGTGGCAGAGGAGGGGGAGAGGAGGGGGAGAGGAGGGGGAGAGGAGGGAGAGAGGAGGGGGAGAGGAGGGGGGGAGAAGGGGGTGGGGTGAGAGGAGAGAGGAGGGGGTTGAGAGGATGGGGGGAAGAGGAGGGGGGAGTGGGGGGAGAGGATGGGGAGGAGGGGTGAGAGGAGGAGGAGGGTGGGGAGAGGAGAGGGAGAGGAGGAGGGTGGAGAGGAGGAGGGGTGTGGGGCAGGCGGCCGGGCAGCGGGTGGCCGGGCAGCGGGTGGCTGGGCAGCAGGTGGCCGGTCACGGGTGGCCGGGCAGCGGGTGGCCGGGCAGCGGGCAGCGGGCATCAACCAAAGGACTGCGAGTTCGGCGACTTCAATCCAGAGCCCGACTTCTTTCTGCGTGTTTTGAATAACAGGTGGATAAGGGAGTGGTCGGGGGGATGACGTCACTTGCAGCGTGAGCAAGACTGCAGGCACGCAAATCCATTGTGACGTCATCAGCGACAGAGTCATTTTTATTAAAAAATGTTGTAAGATTTTTGATAATTTTCAGTAATAACTCGAGAAATAAAGCATGACATTTTCAGAAAAGGCGATTTCTGACCCCACAGGAACAATCTCTTTTACCGTTAGCGTTCCTTTTTTTTGAGAAGATATGATTATACACAAACAAACCCCCACACGCACACAAATATATCCACATACAAAATCAGACTTTTAAGTATATAGATAGATAGCTGCTTTGCAAAATTCAAGTAAAGCTTAAGTATCAAAAGAAGAAAGTCATTTTCTGTGACTTTAAATTATAGTCATAGAGATATAGATTTTCACAACAGAAATGGTCTACTTGGTCCACCATATCCGTGCTTTTTTGTCTATTAGTACTAATGCCATTTCCCTGTATTAAATCTTTATCCTCCAATGCCTAGCCTATTTAAGTGCCTGTTTAATTATTCATACCTGAAGTGGGATTTTGGCTGTGTTATGCGACTGCTAAAAGTTCAGCCATAGGTAGATGACATTCAGTTTGAGCCTTCATCGTTATCAAAGCTGGTCCCTCAGTGAGCAAACATCACCAGGTGTGATTTAGACTAACAGGATGGAAAATGTTATCAGAAACGCATACTGGGTGAGGTACAGCTGCAGACAGAATTTGCGAAAAAAGCATGAGTATAGTATGCAGAATTCTCACACCAAAAGAAACTTATCTTATTATTGTCAAGTATTACTTCCTAAAAACTGCTTGCACAGTTCATTAACACTGTATTAGCATAATCATTATTTGAACAACATTATTTTGCAGGTGGACACAAATGCTGGAGTAACTCAGCGGGACTGGCAGCATCTCTGGAGAGAAAGAATGAGTGACATTTCGGGTCGGGACCCTTCTTCAGACTGGTTAAGGTCTGAATGATCCCTAACCAGTCTGACGAAGGGTCTCGACCTGAAACGTAACCCATTCCTTCTCTCCAGAGATGCTGCCTGTCCCGCTGAGTTACTCCAGCATTTTGTGTCTACCTGGTGGTTCTACAGTTATGGATACAGCAGAGGGCAGCAGAGATATATCATACAATCTACACTGTAACATATTAATTGGCATCGTGATTTTGCTAATTTTCTCAAAATTCTTCACAAATAAATGTCCAGGACTATCACACAAATGTTAGAAAAGGGGTTGGCTATTTAAGATTGAGACAAGGACAAATATTTCCCAGGAGAGCGCTGAATCCCAAAAAAACGTTATCTTGAGGATTATAGAAACTCAGTCATTGTTAAGGGCCTGTCCCACGGGCAGGCGATTCCAGGCGGTAAGCGCGGTGTACCAGGAAGTGGGGGACCGCGCGGCTGCCACCGTACGGCCTGTCCCACGAGCATGCGGCAAGCGCAACCTAACCGGAAGTGGTTGCCGCGCGGAGGCCGAGTGTTTACCGTACGGCCTGTCCCACGAGCATGCGAATGCATGCGGCGATCGCGAACTTACCGGAAGCGGGGGGTGCGCGAATGGATGTCGCGCGGCGTCGGGTGATGATGTCAGCGCGCAACGCAACGTGCTAGCCTACTCCGTCCAGGCGGTGCTCGCGGCGTCCAGACGGTGCTCGCGGCGTCCAGGCGGTGCTCGCGGCGTCCAGGCGGTGCTCGCGGCGTCCAGGCGGTGCTCGCGGCGTGCAGGCGGTGCTCGCGGCGTCGAGGCGGCAGCAGGGCGGCAGGCCGTTGCCGCACGGAATTTTTGGACAGTGTCAGTTTTTTCTGAGCCCTGCGCGGTGTCGGGACCAACTACATACGGCTCCGGCGATCTGCGTGGGAACAACCCCGCAGGCCGCGCGCGGCGGGTCCCGCGCGCGGTCCGCACTTCCTGCTACGCCGCGCTTACCGCCTGGATCCGCCTGCCCGTAGGACAGGGCCTTTAATTTAAAACAGATTGATTTTTGGATATTAAAGAAATCAAGGTATAAAAGGATAATGCAACGAGGAAAAAATCAACTCCGACACTGATGAATGGCAGAGTAGGCTTGAAGGCCTTAGTCCTGCCTTTATTTCTTAGATTCTTAAAATGAAGAAAATAGCTGCTCACGTATAGAGAGTTGATATTGTTTTTTGTTGCATAAATGGGAAGCTTTCTTAACTTGTAACAAGTTGCAAATGTTAACCAAATTATTTGGTGTTTTGCTATCAGTCATGTAACATTTCTCATTCTGTCAGATGACTTCGTTCCCATCACTAAATAAATTATTACAGGATGGCAAAATATTGTGGATGCTGGAAATCTGAAAGAAAAGCAAAAAATACTGGTAAACCTTAACAGGTCAGACAGTATTTGTGAATGGAATGATAGTTATTGTTTAAGGCTGATCATTGAGAAAATTATCTCTCAGTCTAAGGATGCTGCTTGAGATGCTGAGTACTAGTATTTTCTGCAATATGACATTTTGATATATTTTCTTCATAATTTGATTAAAGGCAAAGGAAAAGCTTGTGAAAGCCGAACTAGGTTGCATTTACTTCTTAATATTGGGCTGGAATTAAAATGAGATCTTGCGCCGCAAGCTTATGTGTCGATGTGAGAGTTATCATTATTCTTAATTGGCGTTTTGAAAGACCATTGCAAGTAACTGGATATTTCTCACTTTAGATCTATCCAAATAATGGTGAAGAACTGAAAAAGTGTAACTGATGGCATTTCCCATTATAAGCACCAGGTAGCTCAGGAATACTGAAAATGTAGGAGTCCCAGCCTTGCTGAGAATGTTATGGATGCAACAAAGTCCATGATGCAAACTAGTCTCCCATACCGACTACATCTACAGTTTATGCTGCCTTGGGAAAACAAGTGACCAACATAATCAAGAAACTCAAGAGAAGGGTCTTGACCCGAAACATCTCTCCAGAGATGCTACCTGTCCCGCTGAGTTACTCCAGCTTTTTATGTCTATCTTCGGTTTAAACCAGCATCTGCAGTTCCTTCTTACACATAATCAAGAACCAGGATCATTGCCTCTTCTCCCCTCTCCTGTTGAGTAGGAGATACAAAAGCTTGAAAGCATATATCACCAGCTCCGGGAACAGTTTTTCCCTCTGTTATTAGACTACTTACTGTACGACTTCTCATAAGCAAATAGTACGGTCCCGATCTCCAAATTCCACATTGCGGCCTTGCAATTTTTAAATCTGCGCTTTCTCTGTAGCTGTGGCACTATATGCTGTTTATTTTTCTCTTTGCCGAATCTGTTACACTTGTGTCAGGCTTGATTTTATTCACATATGGATTGATTTGACTGCAAAACAATGTTTTTCACATGACAATAATGAATCAGTAATCCAATAATAATAATAATAATTCATTTTATTTGCTGGCGCCTTTCTAAAACCCAAGGACACCTTACAAGGCATAGAATCACAAAAATACAAAACACATAATCGGAATAAATTAAATATAAAAACACCACAGTACACAAATCAAGGACAGAATTCAATTTCAAAAGCACAAAAAGAAAATAAGAAACACAATTTGAGGAGAGAGCAGCGGCGACCAATTCGCGCCAGCGTCCACTCTCCCCTCCGACCGCCATCTAGCACACAGACTAACAGGCACAGCACACAAAATCATCCCCCCACAATGACCACCACTGTGGGGGAAGGCACAATGTCCAGTCCCCAACCCAGTTCTCCCCAGAGTCAGGCCCAATGAGGCCTCCACAGTTGCCTCTACGGAGGCCCTATGTTCCTGGCCGTCGGGAGAGTCCTCGCAGCGGCTGGAACGGCCGGTTTCCCAGCGGAGTCGATGGCACCTGAAGCCGACAGGGCCGCGCCGATTTGGAGCCACGAGGCTCCCGATGTTGGAGTCGGCGCCGCCGCCCGCGACTGGTCGCTCCGCAGTCCCGCAGCCCGGAGGTGTTGATCTCGGCGGTCAACGCATACTGGAGCTCCACCGTGTCGACCCAGCGCGGCGACCCAGGCAAGGCATCGCCTGCTACGCTCTCCGATAGCGCTCCAGCGCTGTGCCGCCACCAAAGCTGAAGGTGCTGGGCGGTCCCCGTCAGGAAACGGCGCTCCATGCCCGCTGGTAGGCCACGAGGACGGGTCGACGAGGCAGCCTGGAGAAAAAGCTGCCTCACCGACCAGGTAGGGACCCAGAAATAGTTTCACCCTTACCCCCCCACATTAAAAGTCAAAATCCCCCAAACAAACAAAGAAATAAAAAACGCTAAACCTAAAGAAAAAGTGAATTTGACGGACGGCTGCTGTTTAGCAGCCGTTCATCCAAGATGGCGGCTCCTCCTCAATAGATCCCTGTCAGCCCACTAAACTTCACCACTGGGTCTCACACAGAACGCTGGTAGTTAATTCATGTTCTTTATGTACAGATTAGTCATGGAGGAGAATTCATGACTCTGTTTTAATGGAAAAGAACAACTACATGTGACCTAGATTTGGGTAGTTGGTTAACTTATTATTTTTCATCAATTGAAATTACTGATGTATTTTTTTTAAATTTTTTAATAGTTTGATTATTTAAAATTGTCTGCATGCCAGAAAAATATACTTCAACTGATTGCCCTGGGGTATTCTGTAGGTTAATTGGCCATTGTAAATTGATAATATTTTGTAGGTAAAAGGTAGAATCTAGGAAGAATTGATGAGGACCACTGTGGCGCAGCAAGGGCTGTGCAGTGGTGCAGCCAGCAGCACAGTGGTGCAGCTGTGGAGTTGCTGCCTTACAGCACCAGAGACCCAGGTTCGATCCTGACTACAGGTGCTGTCTGTATGGAGTTTGTATATTCTCACTGTGACCGTGTGGGTCCGGTTTCCTCCCACATTCCAAAGACGTGCAAGTTTTTAGGTTAATTGGCTCCTGTCAATTTTTCCTAGTGTCCAGGATAGAACTAGTGTATGGGTCACCGTTGGTTGGCACGAGTTTGGTGGGCCGACAGGCCTGTTTCCATGATGTTTCTTTAAAACTAAAAACTAAATCTAAATCTATGTGGAGAGAATAAAAAATTGGATAGAGTGATGCAGTATAGAAACAGGCCCTTTTTGCCCAACTTTGGCCAACATGTGCCAGCTACACTAGTCCCACCTGCCTGAGTTTGGTCCATATCCCTCCAAACCCGTTCTATCCATGCATTTGTCTAACTGTTTTTAAATGTTGGGATAGTCCCTGCCTCAACTACCTCCTCTGGCAGCTTGTTCCATGCACCCCTTGTGTGAAAACGTTCCCCCTCATATTCCTATTAAATCTTTTCCCCTTCACCTTATTATGTCCTCTGATCCCAGATTCACCTAGTCTGGGCAAGAAACTCTGTTCATCTACCCGATCTATTCCTCTCATGATTTTGTACACCTCAATAAGATCACCCCTCATCCTCCTGCTCTCCAAGGAATACAGTCCCAGCCTCTCCCTATAGCTCAGACCCTCTAGCCCTGGCAACATCCTTGTAAATCGTCTCGTACCCTTTCCAGTTTGACAACATATTTTCTATAACATGGTGCCCAGAACTGAACACGGTACTCTAAATGCAACCTCACAAATGTCTTATGCAACTGAAACATGATCTGCCTACTTCTATTCTCATTAATGAGCCAATTACTTACCACCATATCTCTCATTGATTCTATGTCTGATTAGATGATTCCATAGAACAGTAGAACTGGGCTTGTGTGGGTTTTTTCCCTCCAAAAACTGATACTGTCTACCTTTTCTATCCCCGTAGCTGTCATTTCTAAATATTTGCTACCCCTGTGTGAAGTGGTTGTGAAACCAGGAATACATTATGCAAACAGGATCATTTTACAGCTGACAATTTTATAGTCTTATGGCGAATCTTCAGGAATTTGCAACCTGAGAGCTGAGATACAAGTGCTGAGCATATATAATCAAGATTTTCAACTGGGATTTTCCATCAAATAAATAGCTACCCATGTGCATTCAGGAGTCATGTTAGTACAAATAATTCTCTCTATTCAAAGATCAGTGGTTTTATTGTGGATTAACTGTATGTGACAACTATCTGTGATGGGTTTCCATGAATGCACATAATTTGACACCTGACTGCTACTCGTTTGGTTTGGATGGGCTGTCATCTCACATTTACACCAGTAAGTAAATATTAGGAAAGTCGTGAACTTATATAGTCTGCTGCATGTCCCTGGGTCATCCTAAGATGTTTTCGCACAACCATATTAAGTAGAATCACCATTGTAATGGAAAAAAATTGGCAGCTCAATAAGCGAGTTCGGTATTCCGACTGCGCATTCCCGGGTCATAGGTCACTAGCTATAAAACAGTCTTGGCAATGGTGGTGCTGCATTATGTGCAGGCTTGCGTTTTGTCCATAGTCGGGGTCGACTCTCCATCGCTGCGGTTACTGTTGAGTTGCTGCTGGGCCGTCCCCGTCCCCTCCCTGGTGTCCCGTTCCTGTCCGGAGGTGTCTGGGGTGGCTCTGGGCTGGCAGGGCAGCCCGGACTTGCAGCGCTGGCTCCAGCTCGGCTCTGCCTATCCCACCAGGGTGGCCGGCAGCCCTCCACCTCCACCCCCCTCCCCTCAGTCCAACACCGAGATCCTGCTGAAAATGGGCAGCCGCCGGCTCTTCTCGAAGATGAGCAACTCGGAGCCGCTGCTGCTGGAGTCGTCCTGGTCCTAGTCGGAGAGAGAGTCTGCAGATCGTCTCCTGCTGGGCGCCCTCTGGAGCTGCGGGTACTGTTGGTGATGGTGGTGCTGGCGGAAGCAGCAACCTCCTCCCCTTCCCTTGCCCAGCCCCAAGCCCAGAGTCTGGGCCAGCTCCAACTCCAGGTCGGGGCTGAAGGCAGCCCGCAGCGTGGCCCAGTCTAGCGCTGGGCCGGAAGAGAGCCCAGGCTGGCACTCTGGCGCAGGCGAGGCCGGGACCCTCGCTCCTCCTCGGGGTTGTGGATGAAGTGGCTGCAGTTACCGTAGGGGCAGAAGCCTGTGGTGTGCAAGGTAGGCTTGCACTTGAGGTAGCGGCTGAGGCCGTGGGCGAACTGGCATTTGTCACCGCAGCAGCCCATCGGGGAGCGGGTTCCTCTGGAGTTGGAGCGGGGTTGGTCTGGAGTTGCCGCTGGCTGTGGGTTCTGTGGGTCTGGGGCCGCTGGTGCTGTCGGTTGGCCCGGCGGGAGAGGTGGAGTTGAGCTGGAGTTAGCGCTTCTCCACACTGGGTGGGGATAGGACACTCGAGTAGGTGGGGGGGGGGGGGACCGAGGACAGTCCAGTGGCGGTTCAACAGCGCTTGCAGGTCTCCCCCCAACCTGCCCGCCAGGTCTCACACCGCCCGCCAGGTCTCCTCCCCCCGGCCTGCCCCTCCTTCCCCCGGCCCGCCAGGTCTCTTCCCCTACCCTCCCCATCTCTCTACCCTCCCCCCCCCGGTCTCCACCCCCCACACGCTCTCTCCCCCCCCCCCCATCTCCCACTGTAAAAATACAACAAATTGGACCCAAACTATACTCACTGAATCTACAGCACTTCGTTTAATTTATAGCGTTCGACCTTTGACAAATCCCATGATTCCTTGTGTTTTTCGGAATACCAAACTTGCTTCTTGGCACAGCATGACCCCACAAGCAAGAATTGAATAAGATCACTGTATGTGTTTTGGTGTTTTCAAGGCTTACAGATTGTGGCATATCTTTTTGTTGCTTACAGATTGTTGCTGCCTGTCAATGTTCTTTCCAGCAAAACACAATGTTCTGGAGGAACTTGTGGGTCAGGCAGCATCTGTGGAGGGAAATGGACAAATGATGTTTAGGGTTGCGGCACCTCTTCAGACCTTTCCTTGTCCCATCCTGAAATGTTATCTGTCCATTTCCTCGACAAATGCTGCCTGGCCTGTTAAGTTCCTCCAGCACTTTGTGTTTAGCTCACAATCTGCATTTTCTTGTGTTTCCAATGTTTCTTCCAGACTGGTTCATGGCAAAATCTTCCACTGGGAACCCAACTCCCAGTGAGGCCCAGCCCAGTGTAATGCTGTGCAGAACCTGTCCCAGTATAACTGGCCAGCTGCACTGACAGAGTAGCTTCATAGCTTGCGAGGACTTCCATTCAAAATGTTGCCACTGTTGCATCTACTAATGATCAAAATAACCTTGGAAGTAAAAAAACAACAGATGTTGGAAACCTAAAATGCTGGAGATTCTCAGCAGGTCAGGCAGTATCTGTGGATCTTCTGAACATCTCCAGCATTTTATAATTTTGCCATTTTAAATGGTGCAGCTCTTGTAGTGTTGCATTGGGTATATGCTTCTCTTGCTACTGAATAGTGGATTGTCTGCAGTGCAGTGATACCATGGAACACTAAAATTAGATACTCACAATTTTTGCATTATATTGGAACCAATGCCATCAGATTAAAAGTCACAGTACCAATTCTTGTCTTACATTTGTTGTGGATTTGCTCTGTTTTCCTCCTAGCTAGGTGAAGGGAAATCGGATGGATCCTTTTATAAAATCGTACTCTTCACTCCAGATCTCATGATATTTCCTTAGACCAGGTAATCCCAGATCCAGTATCTTTTGTTGTGTAAAGAGTGACTCCAGTGTATAGTTAATATGCTGTGTACAGTTTAAAGATATATTAAAAATCCATGAAAATTGTTTTCTTTAAAGGTACAAAGCAGGAAGATTAAATTTGACAAAGGAAGATCTACATGAAAAAACATTTGATTTTAAACTAGCTTCAGGTTTTTGTTCTGCAGAAGATTGCACTGTTCAATGATCATTCTCATGAAATACTGTGACAAATGTGTGAATTACATCGGAGCAGTGCAATATATTTGTTGGCAAGGAATTTTGTTTTCCAATGATTTGTTCGTAAATCGATAAGGGTTGAGAAGTAGAAGAAATGCGCTTATTTAGGGTGCTATTTCTGTTGTATGACAGAGATTGAAATAAATGATTTTAATCATCTCTGTCAGCTAAAAAAAATAAAGAAAATTAACATGGAAAGGAAAGAAGATCTTTTTATTATTGTACAGTCTTAATATTATAACTTGTCAAAATATACTAAAATCTCAGGTGTCAGTTAAGGTCACAGAAAGCATTGTGAAAAATAAGATGGCAAATTATTCAAAGCTCTAATTTAAATTATCCACTTGAAAGAAGTTTTCACTTCCCTTTTATGAGAATGAATCTAAGATATTTACAAACAGATAATCCTGTCCATTGTTTCCAAAAGTCCATTGCTTAGCAATGCAATACGAATTATTTCTGCACCATATTAGCCCTGGGTGGGCTGTTTCCAAATGTATTGGTTTTTTTAAAGCATTGCATTGTTTCATGTTACATAATTTAATCTGCAAACAAATCATATTTGAAGATGATTTCATCATCAGATTTTGAAGATGTCTTTAGTTGAAGGCTACCTCTTACAACATTTCGGACACACAAGGAACTGCAAATGTTAGTTTACAAAAAAATACACTAAGTGCTGAAACAGCTCAACGGGTCATGCAACATCTCTAGAGAATATGGGTAGGTAACGTTTTGGGTCAGGACCCTTCTTGAGACTCAAGAGTCTGAAGATCAGTTCAGAGCCGAATCATCATCTAGTCATGATCTACAGAAATGCTGCCTAACTCGCTGAGTTACTCCAGCACTTTATTTTGCAACATATTATTTTGCAACATATTATTTCATCTGCAGATGGAGTCCTGGCCAGGTTCTGATCAACCAGCCAATCAACTAGCCATAGTCTTCACCGACATCTTCAATCTCTCAATTCAACAGTCTACTGTTCCATCAGCTTCAAGGAAACTTCCATCATTCTAGTCTCCAAGAAAGGTAAAGCGATCTGTCTCAATGACTACTACTAAGTAGCTTTAACATCAACTATAATGACATAATTTGAAAAATTTACAATTGCCCATGTCTGCACCAGTCTTCTGGGCAATCTAGACCCCTTGCAATTTGACGAATAGTTCCACAGAAGAATCCATTACCCTTGCACTACGTTCTGCCCTGGATCACCTTGACAATAAGAACATGTCAGGATGCCATTCATTACCTACATCTTACCCTTCAACATCATAATCGGGTAGATGCACAGAGTCTCTTGCCCAGAGTAGGGGAATCGAGCACCAGAGGACATAGGTTTAAGGTGAGGGCGAAAATATTTAATAGGAATCTGAGGGGTAACTTTTTCACACAAAGGGTGGTGGGTGGATAGTTCAAGCTGCCAGAGGAGGTAGTTGAGGCAGGGACTACCCCAAAATTTAAGAATCAGTTAGGTACATGGATAGGACAGGTTTGGAGGGATATGGACCAAACCCGGGCAGGTGGGACTAGTGTAGCTGGGGTATGTTGGGGAATGTGTGCAAATTGGGCCAAAGAGCCTGTTTCCACACTATCACTCTATGACTCTATAATACTAAATAAGATCATCTGTGAACTCTTGAACCTTAGGGCCTCCATCTGAAACTGGCTTCTGGACATCCTGGCAGGCAGACCTCTGTCGGTCTAAATTGGTCAGAGCATTTCCTCTGCTGCTATGCAATCTTACCCATAACTCTACCTCATTCCGTTGTTCTACTGTTGCATTTTAGGGTTTTTTTGTTGCACTTATTCAGATTGACCTACAATCTTTGCTCCATTCTGCTGATTTGTATTCATCATTGCAATTATTTTAGCTGTCATTATGCAAACAGTGTACTCTGTAAGCTTCATGCATGCACCTTGGTACATATGGCAATAAACGATTCTAATCTATTCTGACCAAAAGTATGAAAAATTATTGTGAAAATACTAATGAACAAAGTACTACTTTGGATCCACAGATCCAAAATCAAGACCAGCCAGATGCATGTTGGCTGCACACCTTTGGGGCAATTTTGAGTTAGGACAGTAGATCCAGGATGGGTGGGGAGTTGGGGTTGGGATTTGGGTGAGCTAGAGAAGGATGAGCAGCCAGGCAACAGAGAATAGGATTCTTACTTTTATTGATTGGCGTCATTTTTATTTTTCCTGGATTCAATTTGAAAGGAGCTTCTCTACAGCATTATTGCTAACTCCCACCATTCTCTTTATGTGTTATTGTTTGCCTCATAAGAGAGCCCGAAAACTAGTTATTTGCTGCATGATGTTACTCCAAACTCATTTTAGACAATTCTGGGAGGCAAAGTCTCAAACGGGCATTACTCAACACTTCCTCGAGGGATTTTCTTAAAGATTGCCCAAGCCAGTGACTCATCCGATATACCTGAGCAACCTTGTACAATCAGACAATTTTGCCGTTGTTTTTGATTGCGGAAACTGGTAAAACCAGGTCTAATTTTCTGCTTTCAGTTCTCAAACAATATTCGCCAATCATTTACAGGCCTGTTATTGACTTTTCAAGTATAGTCTGACAAAGGTCCTTACGTATGACTAATAAATGAACATATCTTTATTTCTTGGCTAGACTTCCGTTTTAAAATGACATTAAGTTGAGTGTCTGATTTTTTTGTAATATAATTCTATCTAATCAAATGATTAATTGTCCTTCAATGTTATAATTTAATTACTTAATTAGCCTTAGTTTACTGTTACACGAATCTCTTAACCACACAAAAAGGTGGATTATTTATTTTTCATTTTAGTTCTTTGGACGAATAGGCAGCTAAATGTCTTCATTTTAAGCTATCAGATTACCTTTAAATATTCATACCACATCAGGTAGGGAAATTACGGAGCACAAATAAGATGCAAGCATTCATTTAATTTATTAGTGCATTATTGCTTATCCTTACAATTCCTTTTGGGATTGAACAGATTTATCACACAGGTTTAGAATCTTTTTTGCTTGTTAAGGATTTGTTAAGCACCAGCTAAATATAAAAATGCCCCCAGAGCACACTGCAAACACAATGCATTGGTAAACTAATGAAAAGGCAAAGGTGACCATGTTCAGTGTGAATCACTGCATGGCCAATGGTACAGAGCAACTGAATCAATTCAGTCCATAGAGCAACGACACATCACCAAGTTAACATTTTTTATATGTCGTAGGAGAAAACAAGTATATCCATGAGAAGAAAAGAGGAATCCCATTCTTTGCCAGAGAGTCTTTTTATTGCCAACGACTGAATTTCTTCAACCGTACCAAGATACAAGACAAAGAGATGATGCATCATCGAGAAAGGTCAAAAAATTATTGTTCTGTCTGCTGGAATGAGAACCCTGATGTTCTCCAGAGGTATGCAACAGTGCGGAAATAAGTTGAATGCTGCACAGTGTGTCATGTAAAAGGGAGACGTGCACTTGTGGGAGATAAACAACAATAATCAATGGCAGCGTGAGAGCAAACGAGGTGAAGAAGGAGAGTAAGAACCAAGCAGAAACTCTGTGGATGCTACTGGCAGTAGCACATGTTTGACATCTTCCCATTAAGCAAGTCTTCCCAGATTTGCTTTTTTAAATACAAAAATTGCTTATGGGGAAGCCATTACATTTGAAAGAAAACAATACATAAGTAGTGCCAAGTCAAAACAGATTCGTGAAAATACAACACGCCTTCATTTTTTTTTACTCTTAAGGGCCTGTCCCACTGTGGAGACCTAATTGGCGAGTTTAGAAGAGTTTAGGAGAGTTTGAAAAAGTGCCATGTTGAAGACCTCCTTCGACTGTGTAGAAGACTAGCTTCGACTAGCTTCGGGAAAATTGGACACCGAATAGTGGGGAGAGAAGACGACCTCCTTCAATCTCCTTCGACCTCCCTTTGACTATGTTGAAGACCATCTATGACTACCTTCGACTACCTTTGATTACCTTTGACTACTCTCGATTACCTACGAATAACATGCCGACCTACTACGACCTACTTCGACTAAACCTACGAGTAAATAAAGTATAGTTTTTTTCCATGGCGACCTTTTTTTACTCGCGGGCATTTTTCAGCATGTTGAAAAATACGCCGTGATCTAGCTGAGGCCTCGAATACGTGGGGACTACTCTCGAGCATGAAGGAGAGTTACAAAAACCTCTTAGGACCTCGTGTCGACCATGCTGTGAATATGAGTCGAGGGCAAACTCTTCTGAACTCACGGATTAGGTCGCCGCAGTGGGGCAGCCCCTTTACTCTTCAACCACTACCTGACCAGCCTACAGGGCTTTGTGCCAGACAGGGAGCTCACGTTTTCTATCATGGAAAGAATGGCCATATTCATCAGCACATTCAATGGTCTGCTTATAATGGAACAACTTAAGCAATGCTATCACGGCTTCCAGTGCAGAACATGAAGAAGCCACCAGATATATCTGTTCTGCATTGGAAGCAAAAATTTATGTCAGACAACTTCAGACTGCTTGGAGAAGCTTAGACGATATTGCAGGGCATGTGAAGATTAATGAAATTGCTAAAGTGCCACTCTGAGTGTTACTGTTTGGGGTTCTTCTCCAGGGCAATCAGCAATGTCCATCACAAAATGACAGTAGAGCTTCCCCAGCAATTCTACAGCTATTGTACATTGCTTTGGAAGATCTGAACAAGCAAAATCACATGGAACAAAGCCATGTGGAAGCAATGTATAGGGATGATTAGTTGATATTTGTATGCAATTTGGCACTAGGTTTGTAAACTCAGTTTGGAATGTTTCCATATGTTGGCTTCTGTGATGTTCAACAGAATGGACATAAGACTAGCGGCAAGAGAAGTGGGGTTGCCTTGATTGTGTCATTGTCAGATAATTAAACATTAATTGATTTAATTGATTTAGAGCAGGAAATAGCAATAAAAGAAAAGATCTGCCATGAATTTATTGAATTCATGGTAGATCTTGAGGGCATAAGTGTGGTATGGTTTATTATAGTAGTTGTCATGTTATTGCTCATGAGCAGCATTACCAGATAATACATTTCTCCCATCTTCTTATATAATAAATATAGGGAATATCCAGCACATCTGGCAGCATCTTTAGAGAGAGAAACTGGTAATGTTTACGTTGATAACTTTTTTTATCAAAGCTGCATCTTATCCTCCTCTTCTTCCATTGCAATTGATAATGATGTCTGAGGCTGATGCCATGGTAATGAGTAGTGTGTTTTGCCATGAATATTGAGACCCACTATGTATCTCTTCCAATGCAGTCCAGGTAGTGGAATTGCTTGCACACACGCATGCGCACACACAGGCACGCCATCAGTGGATAATCCTTATTTACTGTAGTTATTGATATAGTAGTGTGAATCAGGGGTTACAGTGAACCAGCGCAGAAAGAATATGGCATTAACCTGTGAGGTGTGCTGCATTTGATTATGCACTAGCTGGATATTAAGTGATTGGAATGACTTTCAATTGGGGTGCAATCTACAAACTCCAAGATTGCAATTAGGCAGGAGTTGGTGGCATATTTCAAACAAAGGGATATCAAGCCCCATTTTTTTCTTTGATTTCAGTAGGAAAATTGCTATCTAATCAGCTTGGATAGACATGGCTTCCTGCTACGCATCCTTATACAGCTGTTTACAGAATGAGGCGAATTTAATGATTGATATTTGAAGAGCAGGTGCAATCGGCTCAGGTGAGATTATTTCCAAATAGTTTGAGAAGATGTGCTGCCCATATACCTTGCTGCCTCCTGATGTTGGAAAGTGGCATCTGAAACGTGCCATTTGCTGAAGAGAGTGCCGGGTGCCTTAATGGTGAAGAAGTTTGGGTCTGAGTAACTAATCACAAGCGACAGTTTGCAAGGCAGTGAGCTACTGCTAAACACGATGAAGTATGGACTTGCTGCCATTTTCAACCTCCGCACCTCAGCTGATGCTCTTCCTTAAGGTGGGGGATGGGGGGGGGGAAGAATGGAAAGTAAGAAATGCACATTAACACCATCACTGACCGAGGCCTGAGTGATGCATCTTCTCATGATAGCCAGCACTGTTGTTTCACGGGGGTTAAAGATGCAAGCACGCCTGTCCTCCTCCAGTTTTTCTGCGCTGTCTGTCCTTAGCAATTATGCAAAATGTGTGATGTACTGTAAAACATATCAATTTTATGCTTATCAGGAAACAGTATAGGACCTGGCATTTATTTGATAAAGTGGCAGATGCTCAGGGGACCAGTATTCAACTGATGGAATCAAAGACAAGTAGGAGTGCACAGCCATCATAAGCAATGGAATCTCTTGTAAGTTAAAAGAATTATGAATCATTAATACTGTGAAAAATATCTTTCCTTTTTTTCTCTCTCGAATATAAAATAGCTTTTGTATCTATGTCATTGCTGATGCAATGTAAATTGTACAGGCCTCTGTAATTAGATTCTTTAACGTGGAGAACCACTATTTATCATGAAGGCAGACACAAAATGTAGCATAGAGTTCGGGGATAAGGCCAGTGTATGCCTGGAACAGTGATTGTTCGGCATATCCTACAAAGAGGCAGGCATAGCTGGGACCCATGCGAATGCCCATAGCTATGCCTTGGATTTGGAGGAAGTGGGAGGAGTCGAATGAGAAGTTGTTAAGGGAAAGGACCAGCTCTACTTGGTGGAGGAGAGTGTTAGTAGATGGAAATTGGCTGGTTCTGCAGTCGAGAACGAAATGGAGTGCATTAAGTCCTTCCTGGTGGGGGATGGAGATGTAGAGTGACTGGACATCCATAGTAAAGATGAGGCAAAGGGGCCTGTAAAATGGAAGCCGTTGAAGAGACGAAGAGCGTGTGAGGTGTCTTGGACAGTGGAACAATAATGGCAGGTATTTCTGGTAATAATACAGAAGGTGCAGGATCTGTTCATTCCAAAGAGAAAGAAAGATTCCAACGGGAGTCAGGGGTGACCGTGGCTGACAAGGGAAGTCAGGGACAGTATAAAAATAAAAGAGAGGAAGTACAACATAGCAAAGATGAGCGGGATGCCAGAAGATTGGGTAACATTTAAAGAGCAACAGAAGATAACTAAGAAGGCAACACGGGGAGAAACGATGAGGTACGAAGGTAAGCTAGCCAAGAATATAATGGAGTATAGTAAAAGCTTCTTTAGGTATGTGAAGAGGAAAAGATTAGTTAAGATCAAAGTTGGACCTTTGAAGACTGAAAAGGGTGAATTTATTATGGGGAACAAGGAAATGGCAGATGAGTTGAACAGGTACTTTGGATCCGTCTTCACTAAGGAGGACACAAACAATCTTCCTCATGTACTAGTGGCCAGAGGATCTGGGGTGACGGAGGAACTGAAGGAAATCCGCATTAGGCAGGAAATGGTGTTGGGTAGACTGATGGGACTGAAGGGTGATAAACCCCAGGGCCTGATGGTCTGTATCCCAGGGTACTTAAGGAAGTGGCTCTAGAAATCGTGGATGCATTGGTGATAATTTTCCAATGTTCTATAGATTCAGTACCAGTTCCTGTGGATTGGAGGGTGGCTAATGTTATCCCACTTTTTAAGAAAGGAGCGAGAGAAAATGGAATTATAGACCAGTTAGCCTGACATCGGTGGTGGGGAAGATGCTGGAGTTAATTATAAAAGATGAGATAGCCGAACATTTGGATAGCGGTAATAGGATCAGTCCAAGTCAGCACGGATTTACAAAGCGGAAATTATGCTTGACTATTCTTCTGGAATTTTTTGAGGATGTAATTAGGAAAATGGACAAGGGAGAGCCAGTGGATGTAGTGTACCTGGACTTTCAGAAAGCATTTGATAAGGTCCCACATAGGAGATTAGTGGGCAAAATTAGGCACATGGTATTGGGGGTAGAGTGCTGACATGGATAGAAAATTGGTTGGCAGACAGGAAACAAAGAGTAGGGATTAACGGGTCCCTTTCAGAATGGCAGGCAGTGACTTGTGGGGTACCGCAAGGCTTGGTGCTGGGACTGCAGCTATTTACAATATATATTAATTATTTAGATGAAGGGATTACAAGTAACATTAGCAAATATGCAGATGACACCAAACTGGGTGGCAGTGTGAACTGTGAGGAGGATGCTATGAAAATGCAGGGTGACTTGGACAGGTTGGGTGAGTGGGCAGATGCATGGCAGATGCAGTTTAATGTGGATAAATGTGAGGTTGTCCACTTTGGTAGCAAAAATAGGAAGGAATATTATTATCTAAATGGTGTCAAGTTGGGAAAAGGGGAAGTACAACGGGATCTGGGGGGTCCTTGTTCACCAGTCTCTGAAAGTAAGCATGCAGGTACAGCAGGCAGTAAAAAAGGCGAATGGCATGTTGGCCTTCATAACAAGAGGAGTTGAGTATAGGAGCAAAGAGGTCCTTCTGCAGTTGTACAGGGCCCTAGTGGGACCACACCTGGAGTATTGTGTGCGGTACCCGGACGTGGCGTCGAAGAACGAGATGCCGAAGCGAAGAAGTGGAATCCAAATAACCGAATGGAAACTACGACAAAAAGCCAAATAACCGAACGGTCGCAAGGCCGAAATGCCAAATAACCGAACGGACACAAGGCCCGAAAAGCCAAATAACCGATTAGGTGAGACGCCTAAAAGCCAATTAACCGATCAGAAACGACACCGAAGAGC
Source organism: Malacoraja senta (assembly GCA_038087875.1). Taxonomy (NCBI): domain Eukaryota; kingdom Metazoa; phylum Chordata; class Chondrichthyes; order Rajiformes; family Rajidae; genus Malacoraja; species Malacoraja senta. Next base: position 63,734,513 of record CM075977.1, on the reverse strand, counting down.
CAATTCACTGAAAGGGCGGGACGCGTAAAAGCCAAATAACCGAACGGACGCATCGCTGAAAAGCCAAATAATGGACATGACATCGCTGATTGGTCCAGACCCCCCGTGTCCATCACATCACTGGCAGGGGGAGACTGGATATCCTAAAGAATATCCTAGCTCCCTGAGTTAGTTCAGTGATATGAGTAAGTGTGAATCGGCGTGAGTTAGTTTTAGCGTGCACAGAAATTATCCTACTTTTCTTTTCCAAACTCAGGCTGACGGTTCAATTTTGTTCATGTCGAAGAACCTATAGGTCTGTCTGAGATTAATGTTGCAATCAAAAATGTGTATCTCTGACTATATGGTAATGCACTGACATGACATAGGTTAGTTGCCAAAACAAAAATGACCATCCAAAGCAAAGTCCCTTGAAACAGCAAATACCCTCATTATATGTGCCAAAAGCCGTTTGGGAGCTCAGCAGTGCAGATGTGATTTTTCTCCAATTATTCTCAGCAGGAACAACAGAAGAATGAAAACCCTTATACAAGATTAAAAGCCCTTATCGATGATTGAAACTTACATATCCTCACCGTAGTATTGACTGTGATCTCTTTAATCTACTATGAGAGTCCACATATCCCACATGCAATTCACAATATCCTATTTTGAAGAAAATGTAATCAAAGCCCACCATTGCAAGCACCTTGGAGGGATCAAGCAAAAAATACAGACTTAATAAAGGTTAATACTACAAAGAGGTACCATAAGAGATGTTTTTCCTTCATCTGCCTTAGATCAACAACCCACTCACTACTGAAAAGAATTCTACATATTTAATCAAAAACCTTTATAAATTTGAACAGCTCTGAGTCTCCCATTAACCCCTTTATATTGCAAGGAAAATACTGTCAGTTTCTTCAGAAAATTACAGGCTCTCATCCTTAGTTTTATTCTAATAAACAAAAGTAATTAATTTATCTCTCTTTGTGAGCTTATGGAATAATATTGAACCGCAGATTGTTTATACTGAAGACTCAGAATTAAACTTGTTTTCATTAGAGAAAAAGGCTGAAAAATTAAAATTGATTCAGAACCATTAAAGGAGTGAGTTGAAGATACTGTGGATGCACTCACATCCACTGTATTTTCCTCTAACAAAATTAAATGAATAGGAAATGAATAGGCCAGTTGATCGGAGATTAGATCAAAATCTCTAAAGCACTCATACCATCAGTTTTTTGCCAAAGGTGTTTGACATACAATGCTGGAGTAACTCAGTGGGTGAGGCAGCATCTCTGGAGAGAAGGAATGGGCGACTTTTCGGGTCGAGATCCTTCTTCAGACTGATGTCAGGGGAGGGGGTGGGACAAAGATAGAATGTAGGCGGAGACAGTAAGACTAATGTGAGAACCGGGAAGGGGGAAGGGATGGAGAGAGAAAACAAGGGCTAACTGAATTTAGAGAAGTCAATGTTCATACCACTTGGGTGTACATGAGGTGCTGTTCCTCCAATTTGCGCTGTGCCTCACAGCAGCAGCATCCACCTAACAATGATGTCAAGGGGGGGAGGGAGTGGAGAGGGGTTATGGAGGGAGGGAGGGAGTGACTGAGGGTAGGGGAAAGGAGAGGGAGGGAGAGGTGAGGGAGGGAGTGGGGGAGGGGATGAGGAGAGGGGAAACAAGAGGGAGGGTGAAGTGGAGGGGGAGGAAGTGCTGGGGATGAGGGGGGAATGGAGGAGGATAGGGGTAGGAAGAGGGAAAGGCGAGGCGCAGTGGGGGAGGGTTGCCGTGACTCACGTCACAACGGGAATCTCTGGCGTCACAACGGGAACCCAGTCAGCCCCGCCTGCACAGTTGGGGGCTATGGGTGAGTGATGGAATATTGTGTTCGGAGACCAGCCCTCCCTTGTGACAGGGACCTAACGGGTCCCACTTGGTCTAGTATATTACTAAAACTCTCATCTTGTTTGTTTCAATGTCTGTCTGTGAGGTGTGTGTGAGTGTGATCCTGAAATTAAGCCAAAAAGGTACACAATAGCCCTACAATTTTGGCCCACCTTACTCACCATTGTCCTGTGATGTGGTGTGGTGTGGTGCCGTGTATCAAGTTTCATTCAGATTTATGGTATATTTTACAAGTTATTTATATTTTAAACTTTACAAAAACGACTTTGACAAAAATCTCTTCCATCTGCACTGGCAGTTAGCAGCATATGACATCACAATAGGATCTCATTTACATAAACTGCCAGTCAGCAGTGTTCCAACCCGCAATGACATCACAATGGGATCTTAATTGCACAAAAAATACTCAGATTAAAAAAATACAGCAGCTTCCACCTCACAATAACGTCAAGGGGGTAGGGATGGGAAAGAGGTTATGGAGGGAGTGAGGGAGTGACTGAGGGTAGGGGAAAGGTGAGGGAGGGAGAGGTGAGGGAGGTAATAATAATAATAATAATGGATGGGATTTATATAGCGCCTTTCTAATACTGGGGGAGGGGAGGAGGAGAGGGGAAAGAAGAGGGTGAAGGGGAGGCGAAGAAAGTGTTTGGGATGAGGGGGAATGGAGGAGGATAGTGATAGGAAGAGGGATGGTGAGGTGCACTTGGTGAGGGTTTCCATGACGGTGAGGGTTTCCATGCGCAGTTGGGGGCTATGGGTGAGTGGTGGAATATTGCGTTCGGGACCAGCCCTTCCATGTGACAGGGACCCAACGGGTCCCACTTGGTCTAGTAACTTATTAAGTTATGAAGACAGTCTAACTTTCATGTCTTAACATGGCTGATAAGTCAATTCATTGTAAGTGGGATTTTATGGCCAGAAGCTACTGCTGAGGATCCATGGGAGAAAGTGTTGCATAACTAAAGAAAGTTTTTTTTCTTTAACATAGCTGATCATTCTAGCCCATTTCTGACCCAGGTGACCATTCCAGAACTGGTCATTGCAGCTCACTTATCAAGTCAAGATAGATAGACATCAGGCAGCCTGCCTTCTACATCATCATTGGAGGCTTAACTGCATTTTTACATCAGCATCAGCAACCGACCAGCAAGAGACCCTTTAACTGCATCAATCATGAAGGTTTAAATTGTAACCTTTAAAGAGAGCAAAAAAATCAATGCAAGTAGGTGGTAAGAGTCATTCTAACTGTCCACATAGATAAAATCAGGCCTTCTGTTGATTTGCAGCCTGAATGCTGCAATAATGTAGAAAATGTTAGCCGGCCGTGCAAATCTAGAGACTTGAAATCCTGTTCTCTGATAAGTTTATATGTCTTGACTTAAAGAATATTACTGGAAAACCGATTGCTTTGTACCTATTGCAAGTATACCAAAGTATAACATTTTCCTTCTGGGTCTTCAGTGCGTCTGACAAATTATAGGATGGTTCATTGGTTCATAAGTCCATAGGACCAGAATTAGGCCATTCAGCCCATTGCGTCTACTCCGCCATTCAATCATGGCTGAACAATATTTCCCTCTCAACCCCATTTTCCAGGCTTCTCCCCGTAACCCCTGACACCCTTATGCCCCTGTCCCACTTAGGAAACCTGAACGGAAACCTCTGGAGACTTTGCGCTCCACCCAAGGTTTGCGTGCGGTTCCTGGAGGTTTTTGTCAGTCTCCCTAATGGTCGAAAGTGGTTTCCGCTTTTTCTATGTTCCGTCGATTATTTCAAAAAATTCAAAACCGGCCGCGACTAAAAATAGGTTGCCGTTTTTAAAATCGGTAATTTTTTAGTCGAAGACGGTTGCGATGCTAGTTGAAGGTGGTTGCCGGAGGTTGCAGGTAGACCTTCCACTACTTGCCACCTCCGGCAACCACCTTCAACTAGCATCGCAACCGGCCTCGACTAAAAAATTACCGATTTTTAAAATGGCAACCTATTTTTAGTCGCGGCCGGTTTTGAATTTTTTGAAATACTCGGCGGAACATAGAAGAAGCGGAAACCACTTTCGACCATTAGGGAGACTGACAAAAACCTCCGGGAACCGCACGGAAACCTTGGGTGGGGCGCAAAGTCTCCAGGGGTTTCCGTTCAGGTTTCCTAAGTGGGACAGGGTCATTACTAATCAAGAACCTGTCAATCTCCGCCTTAAAAATACCCAATAGCTTGGCCTCCACAGCTGTCTGTGGCAAAGGATTGCAAAGATTCACCACCCTCTGACTTAAGAAATTCCTCATCTGCTTTCTGAAGGTATTGTGGTGACAGATTTTCATATCGTTCAAGGAACCTTTCCTCTGGCCACTTTGATTGAAGACAGGGGGTTTAGGAGATTAATCGAAACGCATTCTCGAGCTCTCCACAAGACATTCAATGCCGTCGAAAGATAAATCTTCAAAACAGTCTCTTAATTAATGGTTTCTTTATTGTCGTAGTAAAAACAGTAAGATATTCATCCAAACTTCTTCTTGTTTAACTACATTTTGATCTTTCTCGTAGTCAAACTCGTGCATGGTAGAAAGCTGTGACCTCTCCTCCATGCTTCTTCAAACTAAACTAAACTCATTACTATGGAGTCTGTGCGAGAATCCCAGCCGTAAATACGCCTCCGACTACGTAATAAATCCCACCCACAGACAATAATTACAGGCAGATAAAATTTAAAGGTAACTGGTTATAGTTATAACATACCGAGTTAAGCTAAATGGCTACTACCTACTGGCCCCTAATTGTTCTGAGTATATAACAAGGCAATTACTAATAGACATTAAAAAAGGAGCTATAAAAGCTTAACATATATGAAAAAACAAAAAATAGGATGCATTATATATCAGCATTCAGGCTTCTTTAGCAATTCTTCTATCTTCACCTTCGCCTCTAGAAGCAAGCAAAACTTGGTTATTGGTCTTATTAAAACATTATTCTTAGTCTGAAGTCGTACTGTATGCACCAAACCCTCAACATCAGGCATGATACCCAGTATATAGTCCAAAACACAAAAGTCCAAAGTTTTGACAGCATGAAACTTCTTCCTTCATGTTCGATCAATTCATGGATATGTCGTAACAATAATGTTGATATGTAAAAATCCTTCGAGAGAATAATAGGATTTTTAGCAAAACACTCACTGTGATGTTTTGTTTAATTTCCAGATCATTAGCAGAGATTTCAAATCCTAGCTCAAGCTTTGGCCATTCTCTCTGATAAATTCCGGTTTATTGATCCATCTCTTGTTGCTTAAGAAGCAGTCTGCTGTTAGTCCTCTAGAAGCTTCATCTGCAGGATTTTCCTGTGTGTTAACGTATTTCCATTGTGAAACATTAGTAGCTCCCAATACAAAAGAGATTCTGTTTGCTACAAATGTCAAAAAATGTTTGTTCTCATTGTTGAAGTATCAAAGCATCATAGTACTATCAGTCCAGAAGATAGATTCTTCCAGTTGAAGCTGTAGTTCTTTTTGCCAATTTTAACAGCTAAGAATGCGGCCGTAAGTGCCATTCTGGGAATTGTCTTTGCTTCAATGGTGCCATTCTGGCCTTTCCCATTAAGAATGCAACATGTACTTCTTTGTTATCATTTTCCAGTCTTAGATATGAAACTGTACCATAGCCACTTTCACTGGCATCTGAGAAATGATGCAGCTGTGCACTTTTCTCTTACCAAAGCATGTAGGCTTCATGCACCGGTCCACTTTGAATTCTGAGATCTTGTGCGATCTGCTAACCATTCTGTCCATCGGTGAGAGGAAGTTTGCATTATACTCTCATCCCATCCAAGTTTTTCCTTACAAATATCCTGCAAAATCAACTTGGCTGGCAGTGTAAATGGTGCAAAAAATTCGAAAGGGTCGTAAACAGAACCAATCACAGATAGAATACCCCTTCTAGTTGGTCATTGGGGGCGCTGCGAGGCGGCTGCCCTGCCAGCCGCATGTTCGTTATTTTCCCTTTTTTTGTCTTTTTTTGGTGTGTCTATATGTTAGTTTGGGTGTCTCTTGGTGTGGGGGGTGGTGCGGGGAGGGGGAAAGGGGGGAACCGCTTTTGGTTGCTTGCTCGACGGAGAGGCAACTTTTTCCATGTCGCTTCTCCGCCTCCCCTCTCACGACCTAAGCTTGGATTGGAGCGACCTTTCCCGGAGCTGGGCGCAGAGCTTCAGCAGCGGGCAAAAGGATTCATAGCAAAAGGATTTGAGTATAGGAGCAGGGAGGTTCTACTGCAGTTGTACAGGGTATTGGTGAGACCACACCTGGAGTATTGCGTACAGTTTTGGTCTCCAAATCTGAGGAAAGACATTCTTGCCATAGAGCGAGTACAGAGAAGGTTCACCAGATTGATTCCTGGGATGTCAGGACTTTCATATGAAGAAAGACTGGATAGACTCGGCTTGTACACGCTAGAATTTAGAAGATTGAGGGGGGATCTTATGGAAACTTATAAAATTCTTAAGGGGTTGGACAGGCTAGATGCAGGAAGATTGTCCCCGATGTTGGGGAAGTCCAGGACAAGGGGTCACAGTTTAAGGATTAAGGGGAAATCCTTTAGGACCGAGATGAGAAAAACATTTTTCACACAGAGAGTGGTGAATCTCTGGAACTCTCTGCCACAGAAGGTAGTTGAGGCCAGTTCATTGGCTATATTTAAGAGGGAGTTAGATGTGGCCCTTGTGGCTAAAGGGATCAGGGGTATGGAGAGAAGGCAGGTACAGGATACTGAGTTGGATGATCAGCCATGATCATATTGAATGGCGGTGCAGGCTCGAAGGGCCGAATGGCCTACTCCTGCACCTATTTTCTATGTTTCTATGTTTCTATGGGCGCAGTGTGGGCTTTTCCGTCGTGGAGCGGGGGCGAACCCTTGCCGGGGGCTGCCAGAGAGGAGTGCTCCGATCGCTGACCTGGTGACTTTGACATCATGGGGCTGTGGTCTGCGGAGTTTCTAGCTGTGAGCATGGCATGGATCATCCCGACGAGAAGGCCTGCACATTGGGCCGTCTGTAGCGGCGGCTACGGAGGGTTCACGGCCCCGAGTACGGATGAACAAAGGTGGAGGACTGACAGAACTTTGTTGCCTTCCACCTCAGTGGAAAATGCTGTGGTGGTTGTTTGTGTTAAATTCTATTGTGTATTGTGTGTTTTTTTTAAGTGTATCGCTGCTGGCAAATTCATTTCACTACACCTTCGGGTGCATGTGACGAATAAAATTGACTTTCACTTTGACATGGTCGCTCTTGAATCAAGATTCTGAACTTGAACACATCTGTTTCAACGCACCAATGCAGTCCCAATGCTCTTTCCATTGGCAAATTGTCTTTGTCCAAATCTAACTCCCTGGTCTCCTTGGTTCTATCATCTGGTGGAATGCTTTCCAATACAACACAACCATTGCTGATCCACTTGGAAAGCGTAAATCCTCCCTTATTGCAGAGGGAAGTCAGATGTTTTACCATTTGAATTGGTTCCTGCTCCATAGACATGAATTATAAGCAATCATCCGCATAGAAATTACTCTTCACATTGATTATCACTTCTTCTGGAAAGTGAGCCTTATTATCCTCTGTGGTCTTCTTTAATGCAAAGTTCGCACAACTTGGTGATGACACTGCTCCAAAGAGATGTACCTTCATTTGGTATTCAACAAGATCTTGTTGTGCATCCCCATCAGGCTACCATAAGAATCGCAATGTGTTTTTCTGATGCTTTAACTTGATGAATCATTGCTTTAATATCAGTCATCAAAGCAATCGGTTCTTGTCTAAATTTAATGAGAACTCCCATGAGTGGGTTGGTAAGGTCTGGACCTTGCAATTGTTGACAGTTAAGTGGTGTTCCTTTGAAGACTGCAGCACAGTCAACGACCACCCTCAAGGTCCCTTTCTTTGTGTAATACACCACATGGTGCGGAATGTACCAAAGCTCTTCATCACTTCGATTCAGTTGGTTTGTTGGTACCATTTTTGCAGAATCATTGTCAATCATATCCTTTAGGAAAGACGTATATTCCTCATGAAATTTTGTATTCTTGCCAAACTTGCATTTCAGATTCTGGGTGCGTTGCTCTGCCATACGACGATTATTCGGCATAGTAACACTTTCTTATTTGAAAGGTAAGCCCAGACAATAATGTACATCTATCATCTTTACTGAGTAGTTCATAATATCCTAGAACTTTAACTCTTCCCTGGACATTTCTTCTGATTCCTTACTGGTACTTTCAATGAAGTCATGATTGTATTGCTTGATCAATAGCTTTTCTAATTTACCAGTAGATATTTGATTAACAGCAGCAGCAGGGAAGTTCTTCTGGTTCCTGCTTTCGTTGTTCCTTCTCAAGGAGCCATAGATAACCCGTCCTAGTAGGGATTTCACAGCAAACGGTACATCCCTTTGGCTCCTCACAGTCTGTATAGGTTCCAATGCCTTTAAAGCATTCGTTCCGATAAGTAGGTCGATACCAGAATTTATTTTATGTATCTTGTCATCCTTCAAGTAAGGTAATTGTTTCATGTCCTCATGTCTGGTTATATTTTGATGACAAACAGGCATGGTCTCATGTGTAAACACCTCAGATATTGGTATAAAATTGTCTTCATCCAGACTAGATATCTCCATACTTGTAATGTAATGACTATCGCAGGATTTCTCCTCTTTCATGGTACACAATAGAATCTTAAACCCCTGTCCCACTTAGGAGACCTAAACAGCAACCTCTGGTGCCTTGCCCGCCACCCAAGGGATTCCATGAGGTTACCGGAGGTTTTGGTCACTCTCCCTAATGGTCGAAAGTGGTTTCCGCGGTGGTCGAGGCTTCATCTAGGTTGCTGCTATTTTTTCATCATGATTAAAACCGGCCTCAACTAAAAATAGGTTGCAGTTTTAAAAATCGATAATTTTTTAGTCGCAGGTCTAGTCGAAGCTGGTTTTCTTCATAGTCGAGGAAGGTCACCTCGACCTTGATTTTTTTTGGGTAGCAGGCAAGGTCACCAAAGGTTGCTGTTTAGGTCTCCTAAGTGGGACAGGGGCTTAGTCTTTTCTCCTGTAATGTCCAGTCTTCTCATCAAGCGTTCTGTACAAAAGGTAGCTAAACTTCCATGATCCAAGAATGCATATATTTGAAATACTGTATTCGTCTTGCTATTCCTTACCTGTACTGGTAAGATAGAGAAGATACAGGTTTCTACCACGGCCCCAATATGGACAGTTATCTGAGGTGAGGTGACAGCATCACAAGTAGCTGGCTTCTCCTTCTGTTCTATTTGCTGCGGCTTCTTCTGCTCAGTGTGAAGTGCTTCGGGATGATCTTGCTTGCACTTATCACAAGTTATAGGACTCTCACAGTCTTTAACCATGTGTCATTTTTTCAAACATCCAAAGCGGATTCCCTTCTCCTTTAAGAAATCCATCTTTTCTTTATATTCCTTCTTCTTGAATCATCAACACCACCTTATGGTGTGACCAACTTCATCACATAACAAACAAAATCCTTTTTGATTGATAATAGATACATCTCCTTTCATTCCACCTGTTGTTTCCACAGGTATTATAGCGGTAGCAAAACTACTTCCCTTAGGTCCTGATCTTCCTTTTGTTTTAGTAAAGGTAGAACCTTTGACTTGCTATTGGTTTAGGATCTTGAATACTCCCATGGCGTGAATCTAACATAAACCATACTTCCCTTTTTATGAAAGCCACCAGGTCAAGCAACATGGCTTCTCAATTCTCCATTTCCATTATCCGGCCTGCCCTATCTCTCCACTTATCTCTAAGCCTATAGGGCAGTTTTAGAATGATGGCTCTAGTATTACTACCAACATTCATTTCATCCATGTGGTTGAGATTTCTCATCGAGCTACAACAACCTCTAAGAAATATCGCAAACTCACTTAATGCTTCCACATCTTCTGACGTGATATCCTTCCAAGCATAGGCCTTCTTCATGTATGCAATCCTCTGTTCATTACCATAACGTTCATTAAGCCACATTTTTGCCTCTCGATACCCATGGCCACCAGGCCTATTTAGACAACTTTCTACAAGCACCTTTGCATGTCAGCTTGTGTAATGCACCAGAAATCGTAAGCGCTCTTTTTCATCAGTAGTTTTCATTTCTACTCCTTCGCGAAATGCCATCATGAAAGGTTCATACTGCAAAGGATCACCATCATATCTAGGAATTTATATTGGTGGTAGGGTTGAAGAGAGATTTTGTTGAGCTATGAGCTTACTGTTTTCAGTTTGATTCCTCACCAATTCATAGAATTAACCTTGAGATCCTTGGTTTGGCGCAGACGGACGATAAACAGGCCTCTGAAAGGAATACTCGTCTGAGTAAGTTTTGTCACGAGTCATATGACTAGTTGTTTGGCCCTGACTAGGCCTCTTCATATCATAAACAGACAATCTTGGCTTGCTCGAGCCTGTGTATTAGGCCTCTGATAAGCATACTGAATTGGTGGTTTGTTACGATCCTCATCAGGAGGCCCATAAATGTATTGCTTCGGTCTGACATCCTTTTGTTGAGGTAAAGCTTTGTCAGCCCACCACTGTTTCAGTGGGTGTTCAAAGCCACCTAGTGGTCCCCGGCTGTGGATATTTTTCCAGCTGCTGTCTCCAGCTCAGCAGCTCCTTCTTGGACTGAGGAACTCTTCCTCTGAGATAATTTTGAGCCGCGTCTCGAACCTCGATTTTCCAGTATCTCTGCTGTACTTTTGTCAATTGCCAATTTTGTGGCTAGTTCCAGCTGTTCTTTTTGTCTACTCAACTGCCTTTCTCGTTCCTCAGCATCTCTCTTAAGCCGCATTTCTTGTTCCTCAATCTCATGCATTTCCTCCATCGATTTAACGTTTAACGAAAGAGCAGCTATGTCTGCTTCAGCTTGCATTTGAACTGATACCCTTGTAGATGAACTAGCTACAGAACCAGATTCATGTCTTGATCTTTGTGTAGAGACGTTTGAGATACTATCTAGTGGTGTTATTTCTTGTTTGATTTTGACAACTTGTTGCATTGCACTTTCGGCTTATAACCAATAACAATCAGCTCGGGATCGATAACAATCAGCACGGGAGCATCTCAAGGCTGCGTGCTCAGCCCCCTGCTTTACTCACTCTATACATGACTGCGTCGCCGGAAATATTGCGAACTCCATCATCACGTTCGCCGATGACACCACTGTTGTGGGACGAATCACTGATGGTGACGAGTCAGAGTATAGAAGTGAATTGTGTGGGGGGTGGTGTGGGGGGGGTGAGGGGCAAACCACTTCGGTCGCCTCCTCCATGGAGTGGCAACTTTTTCCAGGTCGCCTCCCCCGTGGCCTAACATCGAGGATTGGGCGGCCTTTCCCGGAGACGCGCCTGGGGCTTCAGCGGCGGGCGCAGCGTGGACTCTCGGCGTGGAGCGGGCAAGCCCTCACTGGGGCTCGCCGGAGGGGAGTGCTCTGTTTCGCTGGCCCACGGCAGCCTGACGTCGCGGTCTGCGGAGCTCCAGCTGGCGCGGCGTCCGCAGCCTGGGATCCCTCGTGGGGGACCCGGGAGAAGAAGAAGATACCATTGCCGGCCCGCAGCCTACTTCTACCGCGGGCCCGGCGTGGACTTACCATCAACCCTGGAGGGGAGCTTCTACCACCGGCCCTGTGGTCTGCGGTGCTTCTGGCTGCGGCACGGCGGGGACTTTAAATCTTCGACCGCCGGCCTGCGGCCTACACCAACCTGAAGCCGGGGTCTCCGGCGGGGGGAAGCACCGTTTTTCAGGGACTTACCTGGACTTTCACTCATCTGGATGCCTGCAGCGACGGCTGCAGAGGGTTGAGGTCCCGACCACGGGGGAAAATGGAGGAGGACTGGCCAAATTTTGTGCCTTCCACCACAGTGATGAATGCTGTGGTGGATGTTTGTGTTAAATATTTATTGTGTATTGTGTGTTCTTTATCATTGTACCGCTGCTGGCAAATTCATTTCACTTGCACTTGATGTGCAATGTGACGAATAAAACCGTATTGTATTGTATTGTATTGTATTGACCGATTGACCAAATGGTGCCAGCACAATAACCTGGCTCTCAACACCAGCAAAACCAAGGAACTGACTGTGGACTTTGGAAGGGGTAGGATAGGGACCCACAATCCCGTTTATATCAACAGGACAATGGTGGAAAGGGTCAAGAACTTCAAATTCCTGGGCGTGCATATTTCCGAAGATCTTTCCTGGTCCCAGCACACTGATGCAATTATAAAGTAAGCACATCAGCGCCTCTATTTCCTGAGAAGATTACGGAGAGTCGGTATGTCAAAGAGGACTCTCTCGAACTTCTACAGGTGCACAGTAGAGAGCATACTGACTGGTTGCATCGTGGCTTGGTTCAGCAACTAGAGCGTCCAGGAGCGGAAAAGAATGCAGAAAGTTGTGACCACTGCCCAGTCCATCATCGGTTCTGACTTCCCCACCATCAAACGGATCTATCGCAGTCGCTGCCTCAAAAAAGTTGCCAACATCATCAAGGACCCACACCATCCTGGCCATACATTCATCTCTCCGCTGACATCAGGTAGAAGGTACAGGAGCCTGAAATCTGGTAAATCCAGGTTTATGAACAGTTTCTTCCCCACTGCCTTCGGGCTATTAAACTCGCTATCAAACAAACTCTGAACTATAACAGCCTATTGCTCTTTATCTGTTTATTTATGTGTATATATATTGTGGCGGTCCCTGGGGGGTAAGCCACTCCTTGGATCATCCCCCTCGACGAGTGAAGGACAGGGGACTGGTCTGCCACGGGGTTTCCAGTCGACCCTGGATTTAGTGCTCTCGAGGTGTGTGTGTGCTGTGCTCTCGCTGTAAGCATTAAAGTCTACTAATTAAACCCGCCTGGCGTCTGGCCTTTTACTGACCTCGTTCAGGCCGCTACAATATGGTCTATGTTATATAGACACTGAACTGTTCTGTATTTATGCTTACAATACTCTGTTGTGCTGCAGCAAGCAAGAATTTCATTGTCCTATCTGGGACACATGACAATAAACTCTCTTGACTTTACTTTACTTGGCTTCAAATAGCCAATCCTTCATAAACTCCACAAATTAATCGAAGAATTGCACCTTCTCTTCAAACCACTGGGTGTGTCTTTCAAGCTCCTCCCCATGCAGTCTGCCTTTTGTTAATGCCTCTTGCCTTTTTCTAACCTCGAGACCGAGACTTAGTAATTGTTCCTGATTAGATTGCGCTGTGGCGGCAGCCTATACACGGGCCACTTATGCTCGAACCCTCGTCAGGAAGTACGAGGGCGGGCATGTGACATCATGGGCTAGAGGGAGTGTCCTGGTACTTAAGGTCATCTCACGTCGAGACCACCAGGTGTTCAACCGGTAGCTGAGCCCGAGGGAACAACCTCGCTCAGCTTCAGCAACAACATTAATAATAGTTAGCGCACCAACCTAACGTGTCGACCCTTGAATAAACAACTGTTTGAACCGGCCTGACAGGTCTCCTCTTTATTCACCACGTTTGGTGCCGCTACATTGGTGACCCCCGACTGTCCAAATTGAAATTTGGATTTCTCCTGAAGAATGCAGCCTCGGGAGACCTGATGTCTGCAGCCGACTGCCCAGCCCTGCAGAACTACGCTGTCGCCAACCCGGCCCTGCGGTAATGTATGCCGCTACATCTGGGATGCCGCCGCTTCCCCACCAGCTGCTGCTCACCAGAGCTAAGAAGCCACGGCTGCCGCCGCTCTCCTGCTCCCGGCAACGGGGCAGGCCACCTTGTGTGACGGCCACCGAGCTCCCCCGCATGACCTGCCCGGAGCCAACTACCGGAGCGGAGAGGTTTTACCTGCCCCCGCTGCCCCACCAGCTGCTGCAGGAGCTGCGAGCGTAGCAGCCTCCTGCCCACAGCAATCCCGACGGCCCCTGGAGCGGAGAGAGTACCTGCCGCTCTCCCACTCCCGACAACGCACCAGGCCCCGGCCTCGCACCGTGAACACGGCTCCATGCCCTGCACTGCACCGGGCCTCTCCGCTCCAGGCCGTGCCCCGGCCTCACCTCATCGGGGACCCGGCACTGCAACAGGCTCGCCGCGGCTACACGCCCAGCACCGCACCTGGCCTCACCGCAGCCACGGCTCCACGTCCTGCACCGCACCTGGCCCCGCCGGCCGCTGCCGAGGGCCTGGCCACCCGATAGGGCGGGCTTACCTGGGGCGCCTGCCGAAGACGCCCTTTTCCTCCTCGCCGGCATGGACTCCGAAGATCCCTGGGCGCTGGCTGTCTGCCTGTCCGGCCCGGGGATTCAATTGCTGGTGAAGGCCGCCTCAGCCGGCCGGCAAAATGGCCGCCGCGGCCTCCTGAACAAGCGGCCAAACAAAACTACAACTAAAATGGCCGCTGAGAAGCGCGAACTCACCTGACCGCCATCCACAGCGCCACCTTCCGGCCGGATGCCGTCACTGCAACCTCACCGCCGTCCACAGCACCACCTTCCAGCCGGATGCAGTCTGACCACCGGCAACAGCGCCACCGTCAGGTCGGAGGCTGTCACTGCAACGCTGCACAGCTTTCAAATCCTGCACTATGAACACTGGACAATTTGAACTTTGGACACTGATTGCACTGTAATTTGTGTTGTTACTGTTCCTTTTGTGTTCACTGCATCTCCACGCCCGGTTCAGAAATTGGTTTGTTTATTTTATTTTGTTTTTTCCCCTCAAAGATGACGACGTCTCCCAGCCATTCCTGGGGGCCGCATTTTACAGGACACTCTCCCTTAGCTGGTCGAGGAGATGCGACTGTGTCTCTTCTGTCTGGCGGTTACTGCATCGGTCCCCTCGCACCCCTCGGTACCTCGGGATCGCCCACGCAGAGCGTTACTGCGCCCGTGGGCCCTCCGTCCCGACCCACGCCCGGGGTGTCCCAGACCCACATGCAGTAGCCGCCCTCGACCATGCTATTCCTTCCGTCCGGCGGTTTCTGCATCGGTCCCCTCGCACCCCTCGGTACCTCGGGATCGCCCACGCAGAGCGTTACTGCGCCCGTGGGCCCTCCGTCCCGACCCACGCCCGGGGTGTCCCAGACCCACATGCAGTAGCCGCCCTCGACCATGCTATTCCTTCCTCTGGTTCTGGGGGGGGTCCTGTGGCGGCAGCCTATACACGGGCCACTTATGCTCGAACCCTCGTCAGGAAGTACGAGGGCGGGCATGTGACATCATGGGCTAGAGGGAGTGTCCTGGTACTTAAGGTCATCTCACGTCGAGACCACCAGGTGTTCAACCGGTAGCTGAGCCCGAGGGAACAACCTCGCTCAGCTTCAGCAACAACATTAATAATAGTTAGCGCACCAACCTAACGTGTCGACCCTTGAATAAACAACTGTTTGAACCGGCCTGACAGGTCTCCTCTTTATTCACCACGTTTGGTGCCGCTACAGCGCCATCGTCACATTTTCTGTGGATTCCATCAGTTTCTTCTGGCTCTCGATTTTCTTAGACACCCTTCTCCACAATTTCTCTCTCTCCTTCTGGAATTTTTCCAGATAGGCTTCTACTATCTTCTCGGTTACCTTAGTTTGTATCTTCTGATATCTTGGTTTCTCTCTGCCACCTTGTGGCTCCTCTGACTCACCTGCTCCATCTTGCTCCATGGATTAAACAGGTCTAGGCAGACTGCCTAATCTGCTGGTTGGACAAACAGGACCTCTTCAGTTTGCTTTCATCATTATTGATGAACATTCTGATGAGTGTTCTATAAACACCCGATAAGAATCCAAAACAAAACTGGACTTTCAGAAAACATCCAATTATTTTCGAAATATTGAAGTGACTTCTGTTCAGAAAGAATGCATTTTTCTCGACTTCAAAACATACCAAGGCCAGCACCTGGATTCCAGTTTTACTCGCCCTTGGCTCCCTTCCAAAACTTAGCAGAACTGGCTGGCTCACTAGACTCTTTATCAGAGCCTGTAATTTTACTTTAAAATACGACGTTTTTGAACTTTCACAGCATCTCGTTAAGAAGCTGTTCTAATTAAAGTGTTCAGGCTTTCAAATTTACAGCATAATACAATAGCTGTTCTACTCACGCTTTCGATCAGTGAAGTTTTCAATCTTCAGATAAGTCACGTGGCTGCCCATTAACCTACCGGCAAGTGGGCTAAACCAATCTCTGGCTGAGATCTATCTTCAGTTTCTCTTCTAAGGAACCAGTCTTCAGTTCCACTTCTACGGAACCAGTTCTTCAAGCAGTAATCTCTCTCCAGAGATTCAGCCCAATCTCTGTCCCTCTTCTTTAGGACCAATCTTCTGTCCCTCTTCTATAGGACCAATCTTCTACCTCCTGGCTGTAAGGTAGCTTTCGACTCTAGAATTAGTGACAGATTTTCATATCATTCAAGGAATCTTTCCTCTAGCCACTATGATTGAAGACAGGTGATTTAGGAGATTAATTGAAATGCATTCACGAGGTCTCCACGACGCGACATTCAATGCCGTCAAAAGATAAATCTTCAAAACACAGTCTCTTAATCAATAGTTTCTTTATTGTCGTATAAAAACAGTAAGATATTTATCCAAACTTCTTCTTGTTTAAGTACATTTTGATCTTTCTCATAGTCAAACTCGTGCATGGTCAAACTCGTGCATGGTAGAAAGCTGTGACCTCTCCTCCATGCTTCTTCAAACGAAACTAAACTCATTACTAGAGTGTCTGCGCGGAAATCCCAGCCGCAAACACACCTCCGACTACATAATAAATCCCACCCCATAATTACAGGCAGATCAAATTTAAAGATAACTGGTTATAGTTATAACATACTCAGTTAAGCTAAATGGCTAGTGCAGGTATGTTCTTTTATTCTGAGGCAATGGCCTCTGGTCTTATACTCTCCCACTAGTGGAAACATCCTCTCCTTATCCACTCTATCCAGGCCCTTCACTATTCGGCAAGTTTCAATAGTGAAACTTCTCATGCTTCTAAATTCCAGCGAGTACAGGCTCAGTGCTGTCAAACGCTCATTATACATTAACCCAAACATTCCCGGGATCATTTTAGTAAACTTCCCCTGGACCCAATTGGAAATTGGTTAATTGATATGATAGGGGACCAAATGTCATATTTTCAAATTGATCAACAACACAATGTGGGTCCTGATTAGGATACAATAAGGCTTCAGGGTAATTTAGACAAGTTGAGTGAGCAGACAAATACATGGCAGATGCAGCAAAAACAACTACATGTAATGAAGATGCATCAGACTAATTCCTCGGATGGCAAGACAGTTGTTTGTAGATAGATCAGATTGACTCATCAGATAAATATGAAGTTGTCCACTTTGATAGGAAAATCACAGGCAAAGTATTACCTAAATAGTGATAGATTAGGAAACATTGATGGCAAAGGATTTTGATTACACATGGATCTGCACTGTCACTGAAGGCAAACATGGTTAAAAAGGCAAACAGTATGTTGGTCTTCATTGTAAGATTGGTTGAGCACCAGATCAAAGATGTCTTATTATATTTATGCAAGGCTTTGGTGAGACCACAACTGAAGTATTGTAGACACAAAATGCTGGAGTAACTCAGTGGGTCAGGCAGCATCTCTGGAGAAAAGGAATAGATGATGTTTGGGGTCGCAACCATTCTGCAGACTTCCTACCCAAAGCGTCACCTATTCCTTTTCTCCAGAGATGCTGCCTGCCCTGCTAAGTTACACAACATTTTGTATCTGTGGTATAAACCAGCATCTGCGGTTCCTTCCTACACACTGAAGTATCGTGTGTAGTTTTAGAGTCCTTACCTAAAACTGAATAGACTTACTACATCAGGAGCACAACAACTATTCACCAGTCTATCTGCCGTGATGACAGTGCTGTCATATGAGGATAGATCAGATTGACCAGGCCTGTATTTACTACAGTTTGGAAAAATACACACCATTAGGTAGCAAGGTGAAATATACACCATTAGGTAGCAAGGTGAAAAGTAAAAGTGGTAGGCAGACAAATCCAGGGCAAAAATAAAAAATGGCCATTTTTCAACATAATTGTATAAGGGGTAAGAGTGTTGTAAAAACAAGCCTGACGGCTTTGTGTCTCAATGCAAGGAGCATTCGTAATAAGGTGGATGAGTTGAAAGTGCAGATAGCTATTAATGACTATGATATAGTTGGGCTCATGGAGACATGGCTCCAGGGCAACCAAGGCTGGGAGCTGAACATCCAGGGATATTCAATATTCAGGAGGGATAGACAGAAAGGAAAAGGAGGTGGGGTAGCGTTGCTGGTTAGAGAGTAGATTAACGCAATAGAAAGGAAGGACATTAGCTTGGAGGATGTGGAATCGATATGGGTAGAGCTGCAAAACATTAAGGGGCAGAAAACGCTAGTGGGAGTTGTGTACAGGCCACCTAACAGTAGTAGTGGAGTTGGGGATGGCATCAAACAGGAAATTAGAAATGCGTGCAACAATGGATGACTTCAATCTGGAGCGACCATTCGCGGGCGGCGGCGCCGACTCCAACACCGGGAGCCTTGAGCTCCAAGTCGGCGCGGCCTTGTCGGCTTCAGGTGCTGCGGACGCCTGCGGGAAATCGGCCGTTCCAGCCGTAATTGCGGCCTCCGGTGAGGGATGCGGCCGTTCCAGGTGGCCCAGCTGCTGGAGGACTCTCCCGACGCCGGGGCTACATCACCCGGCGAGAACGGCCAGGATCATCGGGCCTCCGTAGAGGCAATAGCGGGGGCTTCATTTGGCCTGACTTTTTTGGGTGAACTGGGGCTGGGGACTGGACATTGTGCCTTCCCCCACAGTGGAAATCATTGTGGGGGGATGATTTTTGTATGTAATTGTTTGTAATTGTATTTGTTAGTCTGTGTTCAAGATGGAGGTCGGAGGGGAGAGTGGACGCTGGCGTTAAATTGCCGCTGCTCTCTCCTCAAATTGTGCTTCTGATTTTCTTTTTTTTGTGTTTTTGGAAGGAATTCTGTCCCTGATTTATGTATTGGTCTTTATAACCTATTTTTTAAAATTCTGATTATATGTTTTCTATAAATCTCTGTATGGTGTCCTTGAGACCTCGGTATAAGGCGCCCATAAATAAAATCCATTATTATTATTATTACATATAGATTGGGTGAATCAAATTGGCAGGGGTGCTGAGGAAGAGGATTTCTTGGAATGTATGCGGGATAGTTTTCTAAATCAACATGTAGTGGAACCAACGAGAGAGCAGACTATTCTAGACTGGGTATTGAGTAATGAGGATGGGTTAGTTAGCAGGCTTGTTGTGCGTGGCCCCTTGGGCAAGAGTGACCATAATATGGTTGATTCTTCATTAGGATGGAGAGTGACATAATTAATTCAGAAACAAGGGTTCTGAACTTAAAGTAATGTAACTTTGAGGGTATGAGACATGAATTGGCCAAGATAGACTGGCAATTGATTCTTAAAGGGTTGCCGGTGGATATGCGATGGAAGGCATTTAAAGACTGCATGGATGAACTACAACAATTGTTCATCCCAGTTTGGCAAAAGAATAAATCAGGGAAGGTAGTGCATCTGTGGATAACAAGGGAAATCAGGGATACTATCAAAACAAAAGATGAGGCATACAAATTAGCCAGCAAAAGCAGCCTACCAGAGGACTGGGAGAAATTCAGAGTCCAGCAGAGGAGGACAAAGGGTTTAATTAGGAAAGGGAAAATAGATTATGATAGAAAACTGGCAGGGAACATAAAAACTGACTGCAAACGTTTTTATAGATATGTCAAAAGAAAAAGATTAGTTAAAACAAATGTAGGTCCCTTGCAGTTAGAAATAGGTGAACTGATCATGGGGAACAAGGACATGGCAGACCAATTGAATAACTACTTTGGTTCTGTCTTCACTAAGGAAGACTTACTTAATCTGCCGGAAATAGCAGGGGACTGGGGGTCAAATGAGATGGAGGAACTGAGGGAAATCCAGGTTAGCCGGGAAGTGGTGTTAGGTAAATTGAATGGATTAAAGGCCGATAAATCCCCAGGGCCAGATAGGCTGCATCCCAGAGTACTTAAGGAAGT
The DNA here is from genome assembly GCA_038087875.1 of Malacoraja senta. Taxonomy (NCBI): domain Eukaryota; kingdom Metazoa; phylum Chordata; class Chondrichthyes; order Rajiformes; family Rajidae; genus Malacoraja; species Malacoraja senta. The sequence continues at coordinate 63,714,543 of CM075977.1, read as the reverse complement.
AGCCCCAGAAATAGTGGATGCATTAGTGATAATTTTTCAAAACTCTTTAGAATCTGGAGCAGTTCCTGATGATTGGAGGGTAGCTAATGTAACCCCACTTTTTAAAAAGGGAGGGAGAGAGAAAACGGGGAATTACAGACCAGTTAGTCTAACATTGGTAGTGGGGAAACTGCTAGAGTCAGTCATTAAAGATGGGATAGCAACACATTTGGAAAATGGTGAAATTATTGGACAAAGTCATCATGGATTTATGAAAGGTAAATCATGTCTGACGAATCTTATAGAATTTTTCGAGGATATAACTAGTAGAGTGGATAAGGGAGAACCAGTGGATGTGTTATATCTGGACTTTCAGAAGGCTTTCGACAAGGTCCCACATAAGAGATTAATATACAAACTTAAAGCACATGGTATTGGGGGTTCAGTATTGATGTGGATAGAGAACTGGCTGGCAGACAGGAAGCAAAGAGTAGGAGTAAACGGGTCCTTTTCAGAATGGCAGGCAGTGACTAGTGGGATACCGCAAGGCTCAGTGCTGGGACCTCAGCTATTTACAATATATATTAATGATCTGGACGAGGGAATTGAATGCAACATCTCCAAGTTTGCGGATGACACGAAGCTGGGGGGCAGTGTTAGCTGTGAGGAGGGTGCTAGGAGGCTGCAAGATGACTTGCATAGGCTGGGTGAGTTGGCAAATGCATGGCAGATGCAGTATAATGTGGATAAATGTGAGGTTATCCACTTTGGTGGCAAAAACAGCAAAGTAGACTATTACCTGAATGGTGGCCGATTAGGAAAACGGGAGATGCAACGAGACCTGGGTGTCATGGTACACCAGTCATTGAAAGTGGGCATGCAGGTGCTGCAGGCAGTGAAGAAAGCAAATGGTATGCAGGGAGGTTCTACTGCAGTTGCACAGGGTATTGGTGAGACCACACCTGGAGTATTGCATACAGTTTTGGTCTCCTAATCTGAGGAAGGACATTCTTGCCATAGAGGGAGTACAGAGAAGGTTCACCAGACTATTTCATGGGATGTCAGGACTTTCATATGAGGAAAGACTGGATAGACTCGGCTTGTACTTGCTGGAATTTAGAAGACTGAGGGGGGATCTTATAGAAACTTACAAAATTCTTAAGGGGTTGGACAGGCTAGATGCAGGAAGATTGTTCCCGATGTTGGGGGAGTCCAGAACAAGGGGTCACAGTTTAAGGATAAAGGGGAAATCTTTTAGGACTGAGATGAGAAAAAAAAATTTACACAGAGAGTGGTGAATCTCTGGAATTCTGTGCCACAGAATGTAGTTGAGGCCAGTTCATTGGCTATATTTAAGAGGGAGTTAGATGTGGCCCTTGTGGCTTAAGGGATCAGGGGGTATGGAGAGAAAACAGGTACAGGATACTGAGTTGGATGATCAGCCATGATCATATGGAATGGCGGGGCAGGCGCGAAGGGCCGAATGACCTACTCCTGCACCTATTTACTATGTTTCTATGTTTCTATTTTGCATATTTTAAAACATCATTGAAATATACATAATATGATGGAGGAAGGATGTTTCCTTCGGCAGGGAGGTCTAGAACTGGGGATCACAATCCCAGCGTTGTGTGGTAAGACATTTGATTATTTCACACACAGGGTGATAAACGTGGCATTTTCTAAGCCTAAAGGCTCTGGAGACCAAGTTGCTGAATAAATTTAAGAAAGAGACAATCTCAAAAGACATCAAGCAATGTGGGTAGAAAGCAGGAATATGGTATTGAAATGGAGGATCAGCAATGATTGTTTGGTTTAGTTCAGATATATAGCATGGAAACAAGTCCTTCGGCCCACCGTGTTGTGCTGACCAGAGATTACCCGTACACTAGTTCTATCCTACACAGTAGGGAGAATTTGCAAAAGCCAATTTACCTACAAACCTGCACGTCTCTGGAGTGTGGGTGGATACCAGAGCACAAGAGCACCCTGAGGAAACCCACAGGGAGAACATAGAAACTCCGTACACCCATAGGCAGGATTGAACCCGGGTCTCTGCCGCTATAAGGCAGCGACTCCATCACTGCACCAACATGCAATTGTATATAATGGCAGAACAGAAGGATTGAATGGCCGACTCCTGCTCCAAATTTCTATGTATCTAAGTAGTAGGGAGTGTAAATGAAATCTTTAGATCCAACACCTCTTGAATGAGCTGTCAATTTACTTTTAGTTGTTCATTTGTGTCAATGTATCCCACAGGAGTTTTGTTTGGACAGTTGAGTCTATTGCTGCAAGTCTGTACTGATTGAAAACAAGCCAGATAATAACATTGTGCAGTGTTGTCATGTAAATGCTAAACGCATTGACACCAATTTTAATGGGAATGTGAATATATTGATTTAAAAATGGTAAAGAAAAACATTTGAAATAAGCAAGTTGTGAATTTCCACAGTATTATTGCACAGTATAATTTTGAGACTATTACAAAGCAAAGTGGATTTATACATTTGTTTTTTTTATTATCCTGTTTCATACAAGGTATTTATTTTATTCAGTTTTGCTCCAGGTAAATATATTTTTCAGTCATCACTACTTTTCTCCAAAATGTACAAAGTTTTTAATGCCTATGTCCTAATTTTTAAAGTAAGCTAAAGAAGACACATTGAGACATTTATACTGCCTTTAATACTTTCTTCCTTGGATTTGTCCGCCGCTAGAATAATATATTGAATTTGAAGAATAAATTGAATACCAGATTGAATCCACACTGACAAATGGAAATGTGACTATGTAAGGGCATTGTGACTGTTTAAATGGTATTTGAAGCAAAAAAACAGCATAATTATGAGAAAGTGGCTTATTCAAATAATAAATTGCAGGAATAAATCCTTATTTACAACACAAGTACACTGAGGGATGAGGTAATATATAATATATATAAGTGATGTATATTGTTTTTTATCGGGCAATAACCCATTATCATTGGGGAGAGAATCATTGAAAAATATCTTGTGAACAGGCCTTGGAGCAGCTTCACTCTCTTTGATGGAGATAGGTGGAATATATAAAGAGGTATTGCTCCTTGCTTAAAGTTAAGGTGCATTGAAACTTCTGAAGTGTCAGAGGTTTTGTGATCACTTTCAATTTCAGCAAAGTGTTCATAGCTGTTAAAATCCTGACAGATTTATCTTACAACTGAAGTCAAATAAAGAAAATCAGACATGATTTATAATGGGTGATAGGACCAGCTGAGAAGAAGCCATGTATTTCAATGTTTAATAGAATTCAGAACCATTGTAAACATGCTCTCAGCTTGATCTGCCAAGGAAGGAACTAACATCATTGCAGATGGTTTTAAGCCCAAGGGAGTGTTATATTGTCATATGTCCCAGGTAGGACAATTAAATTCTTGCTTACTGCAGCACAACAGAATGTTGCTGTTCGTCCTTCATAGTCGAAAAAGACCAGTGTTTTTATTTATTTTTATTTTTTATTTATAATTTTATTAGAAGCAATTGTACAGAGATAAAACGTTCGGCATGTAGAATTATACAATTATTGTACAGCTTCATTTTTAACCTTATAACCTAAATTTTAAAAATGGAAAAAAAGGAAACAAAGGGAAAGCAAGAAAAGAGGAAAGGAAAAAGTGAAAGGATAGAATAGAAAAGAATGAGAAAAAGTCCCCTAAGCTACCAAAGCAGTGCAGCAAAGAGAAAGAGGAATAAGAAAAGATGGAGATATACCTTCCCCCCCCACCCAACGTTGGGTGACCAGTGTTTTTGTTTGTGGATCCAGAGGTGACTGGGGAGACCGATCTGGGCCCGGAAGGCTCGCCCACATATGGGACACAGTTGGGTGGGTGCTGCAGTTGAAGTTGAAGTGGCTCGAGCCTTGCGCGTGGCACGTTTTCTCTGAGCTTCTGCTGTCCACTTCTCAGCTGCACGCGCTCCTGTGGTGATCTTGCTTCGCTCAGTTTGACCGTACGGGTCCTGAAGTTATGACTTGCGCGTGACTTGGATTAAAGTGAGGGAGAGTTGCGCAAATTGTCAGCCTCACTCTCTCATCCCAGCCTATCTGGATCCAGTGGCAAGACATAGTCAAGATGGCTGGCGATAGGATATGTAAACATGGTACATAACAGGCAAAGAATAAAAGTTCAGTGTGTGTATCCACATGCACACATACTCAAAAAATAACAAATATAGTGTAATAATAATGATAGTCTGTTGCAGTTCAGAGCTTATTTGTTGTCATGTTTAATAGCCTGATTGCTGTAGGGAAGAAGCTGCTCCTGAACTTGGACGTTACAGTTTTCAGGCTCCTGTACCTTCTTCCCGATGGCAATGGTGAAATGAGGGTGTGGCCGGGATGGTGTGGGTCTTTGATAATGTTGGCTGCCTTTTGATAGATCCCTTAGATGGTGGGGAGGTCAAAGCCGGTGATGGACTGGGCAGTGGTCACAACTTTCTGCAGTCTTTTCTGCTCCTTGAATATGGGACATGTTGGTAGATGTATGAGGCTGACGACAGAGTCGATATCTGAATTCCAGTGGGGGATTGAGCACAGTTCAATGCAACTAATTACTGAGATGCCTTCAGAGGAGAGAGGAAATATGAAGCTATCTTTGATTTTGTGAACATTTTAAAGTATATGTTGCTCACACAAAGAATTTAGCTTTACTGAGATTTTGTTAGGTGTCAGGATTTCTAATTACTGTAATATTATAAACTGTTATTGAAGAATGCAGAAGTGGTGATCTCTCAAACGTTTGCCAGGTGTAATAGTAAATGCAACACCTATCCAAATATGTAGGAAGGAACTGCAGATGCTGGTTTACACCGAAGATAGACACAAAATGTTGGAATAACTCAGCAGGACAGGCAGCATCTCTGGAGAGAAGGAATGGGTGATGTATCAATCAGTAAAATCAAGAGGACAGTGAAACAAATCAGAGAACTAGGATGGGGGAGGGATGGAGAGCGAGGGAAAGCAAAGGTTACTTGAGATAAAGAAATCAATATTCATACTGCTGGGTCGTAAGCTACCGAAACAAAATATGAGGTGCTAATCCTCCAATTTGCTTTGGGCCTCACTCAAATGTTTGACTGTGACTATTTGGTTTCGGAATCAGAGACCACACAAACAAGGTATTAATCAATGCAAGCTTTATTGCAGACAAGCATCTATACTTAACAATGCCTGGTCGATCGCCAGTCAGTGGCAGGAGGCTCCATCAGCAGCACGTCTCACAGTTTTACATTGGCACTGGTCACAAACCAACCCAAGGATGTAGCTCATGTGTAACATGCATTTTTATAACTAAAAGCCTGAACTTCTACCATAATCTAGGAACAATAGTTGAAATTTATGCTTTCAAGCTAGCCATCCTTCTTTAAAGGTCTGTCTCACTGTGCGAGTTGACCCACGAGTGACCCCGAGTGAAAGACTCGTGGTTGCGTACGAGACTACAAGTTTATGATCCAGAGTTTAACCAAGTTCCCACGGTATGTCTAAGTTTGCCGTTTACTTCTCATTTCTGCGATGTTCCAAGTTCGTCTCCCGAGTGTACCAAGTTCCTCTCCCGTTAATCTTGAGGCAACAATGTATATCGAACTGTTGAAAAATCATCACATGTTAAAAAAAAAGGATGTCATGCCAGCCAAAGAACGTAGAGACTATTGTGTTTGCTGCATGTGTTCTGCACAACCTGATCCGTATCAGAGGTGCAGCTTCAGGATCAGCAACAGCCATGCAGGACGGTGACTTAGTGGACAGTCAAACAGGGAGAATAACACTAGGTGCGTGGAGGAGTGGTACAAACGACGAGACTTTGGTGCCACTGCAGTGTTTTCGAGGTAACACGGGGACCAACAGTGCAAAAGAGCAGAGAGACCATCTCTGCTCCTACTATAATTCAGAATTGGACAGTGTGCCGTGGCAGGACAGCTTATTTTGAGCGGCTGCCGACCACAGGTACATCACTGCATGAGGAGAGCTCACATGCAGAAAAATCCAGTTAATTTCATGTTTAGTTTAAATCCTGCTGACTTTTCATTGTTTAACTTTAAGTGTGGATTTTATTTTTTATTGTGGTGTAAAAGTAATTTCATTGCATCTGTCTTTCCTTTAAAACGTGGTTATCATGCATCTGCTTATCTGATTGTAGATCTCAAAACTTGTCATTTAGCGCATTGCATTGTATCTTTTATTGCCTGAATTTAGACTTGTGCATTTCTCAGCTGAATTAGTATATAGTGGAAATACTTTTATTTGTGCTTCATTTGTTGATTTTCATGTATGAGAAGCCCTTTTCATACAGTGGTGTTTGCTGTAGTGCTACTTTTCTCAATATGCGCAAAAACGCGTTTTTTATATTGAACAAGTATAAAGACTTTGTTTCACATTCAAGACATTTGTTTCACATAAGACTTTGTCTTATTTTCTGATCTACTGAGAGGTGACAATTTTAAACATTTAAAAAGCACAGCATATGAGGCAGCTGTCCTTAAATCTCACAAATGATTGTGAGAATCAAGATGTGAATATATTTTGCCTTCCTCTATTTTGTGTTTTATGATGAAAGGAATATTACATTCAATTCATGAGACTTTGTAGTGATATTAAAATGAAGACTTCCAGACATCAATTTGATCTTGATAGCAAAGAACTCTCTTTTATTGTACAATGAAGTAAACAAACAGTGAGAATCAAACGGATCAGCAAAAAGCTTTTCAACACAACACAACACAACACAAATTTATATATAAACTTCAAGCAATTTTTTCTTTTCAAGCCATTCTGTCACCTTATCAACTTTGTTAAGCAGAATTTGTCTTTAAAAAGTCTAAGTAACTGATATTTCTGTCCCTGATTATTGTTTCTAAAAAGAGTTCCCACGGTAGAATCACGAGTCACAAAGTTAAACGCACGGGCCACTACGTTCTTACAACGAGTTTAAATGTTTCAATTTTTAACCACAAGAGTACATTTTACTCGTGGAAAAGTTCAAACATGTTTGAACTTTTGCAAGAGTTAACAAGTTTCACGTGTACCTCCCGTTAGCGCCAAGAGTCGCTAAGTTGCGTCCACGAGTTCAGACGTTTCCGCTACGTTAATTGTACGTGATTACCACGAGTTAAATTTGTTTTAAACTCGGGGTCACTCGTGGGTCAACTCGCACAGTGAGACAGCCCTTTTAGTGTTGAAAACAAGAGTTATTTGTTGCAACAGTCACCGAGCTATACTGAGATGGTGAACATGTAACCCTCTCCTTACTGCTGATTGATTCCAGGAAGGAGTAGGTTAACCTATGATGAGCGTTTGTTGGCAATGGGCCTGTACTAGCTGGAGTTTAGAAGAATGAGGGTGGATCTCATTGAAACATATAGAATAGTGAAAGGCTTGGATAGAGTGGATGTGGAGAGGATGTTTCCACTAGTGGGGGAGTCTATGACTATAGACAATAGACAATGGGTGCAGGAGTGGGACAGCACTGCCATTCAATGTGATCACCGAGTACCCCGTTCCTGCCTTCTCCCCATATCCCCTGACTCCGCTATCTTTAAGAGCCCCAGCTAGCTCTCTCTTGAAAGTATCCAAAGAACCGGCCTCCACCGCCCTCTTAGGGAAAGAATTCCACAGACTCACAACTCTCTGTGTGAAAAAGTGTTTCCTCATCTCCATTTTAAATGGCTTACCCCTTATTCTTAAACTGTGGCCCCTGGTTCTGGACTCCCCCAACATCGGGAACATGTTTCCTGCCTCTAGCGTGTACAAACTTTAATAATCTTATATGTTTCAATAAGATGCCCTCTCATCCTTCTAAATTCCAGAATATACATGCCCAGCCGCTCCATTCTCACAGCATACGACAGCCCCGCCAACCCGGGAATTAACCTTGTGAACCTACGCTGCACTCCCTCAATAGCAAGAATGTCCTTCCTCAAATTTGGAGACCAAAACTGCACACAATACTCCAGGTGTGGTCTCACTAGGGCCCTGTACAACTGCAGAAGGACCACTTTGCTCCTATACTCAACTCCTCTTGTTATAAAGGCCAATATGCCATTCGCTTTCTTCACTGCCTGTTTTGCCCACTCACCCAACCTGTCCAAATCACCCTGCATTCTCATAGCATACTCCTCACAGTTCACACTGCCACCCAGCTTTGTGTCATCTGGAAATTTTGCTAATGTGACTTTGAATCCCTTCATCAAAATCATTGATGTATGTTGTAAATAGCTGCGGTCGCAGCACCGAGCCTTGTGGTACCCTACTAGTCACTGCCTGCCATTCTGAAAGGGACCCGTTAATCCCTACTCTTTGTTTCCTATCTGTCAACCAATTTTCTATCTATGCCAGCACTCTACCCCCAATTCCATGTGCCCTAATTTTGCCCACTAATCTTCTATGTGGGACCTTAGCAAGACGAGAGGTCATAGCCTAAGAATTAAAGGACGTTCTTTTAGGAAGAAGATGAGGAGAAATTTCTTTAGTCAGAGGATGGTGAATCAATGCAATTCTTTGCCACAGTAGGCTGCAGAGGCCAAGTCAGTGGATATTTTTAAGGCAGAGATAGATAGATTTTTATATCGAAGTCACGTGAGTGACTACGTGAAGAGCCCACCAGCCCGCATGCGCGTCAATACGTCGACTCATGGCGCGGGAGTCGGAGCAGTTCGAAACTGCACTGGCAGGTAAGTTAATTTTGTTTTCAGCGGGCCACTGCGGTACAGCGGGCCCGGAGTGTCCGACGGGCGCAGCCTGTGCGGCTGCCACCGTTGGAGCTCCGAACGTGAGCAGGCGGCCGGATTTGGAGGCCGCCGTGGAGGCTCCGTAAGGAGCTGGGATTCGATATTGCGGCTGCTGGCGCGGCCAAGTCAGTGACCGCTGCAAAAGATTAGCAGCAGCCAGGGTTTTAAAAAAATAAGTTGCGGCCAGGACAGCAACCGCCAGGTAAGCTCAGCTGCAGTAGCACCTAACAATTTTAAACATAGATGCTGCCGGCTGAGGTCGGTTCAGCTTATGCTGGAGAGCAGCGTATGGTGTATGCTCTATTTATAGGGCGGCTATAAATAGAGTTGGCAGGTTTTTAATAGCGGTTGCCGCTCGGTCACGTTTGTGACTATCCTAGCAGATAGGATACAAAGGTCATGTTTAATACTTTAGCAATATAACGATGTATCTTATCATGCCAATAAAGTTTTTTAAATTGAAATTGAATTAAATTGAATACAAAGGACATTTATTATCACATACACCAAATGGTTGAGTGAAATTTGACTTGCCATTGCAACATATAATGGGGCTCCACTGGAGCAGGCGGCTGTTCGGAGCATCTTACGGGCAATACCTGTACAGATTAATGCTCCAAAAGGGAGTCAGCCAGAGGCCTGAGGAGGCAACGCCTGGTTCAGGGTTGCAGAGTTCCTCCCCTAAAAAACTCCATTGAGGCTCCAGAAAGGAGCTCCTGGCTTGGGAAGCCTTTTTTGAGCTGTGTATATCAGACATCTGTGGGAGCAACACCTGCTTCAGGGTTGCGTCATGATAATTTCCGCTCAGTAGAGGCGACTGTTGGAGATTCTTTCGTAAGAGACTGCATCTATGTGGATATCGATAAAGCAGTCGAATCTCTGATCTAATGGGGATATGCTTCTTTTAATCATATGAACAAACTATGCTCCATGTACCGGAGGCATTAACAGGCGGTTCCCGCCATAAGCCTGTGACAACACCTGGCAGGGTAGCAGTATTTCTCCCACTGTCGTGGGGAGTATCGGAAAGAGGTGACTCCAATTATGATGCCGGCTCATCCAGGTCATATGGGGGCCAGAGGCATGAGGTAGCAACACCTGGTGCAGGGTTGCGCTCTATTTCCTCCCCTGAAATACTCCGTTGAGGCTCCAGAAGGGAGCAAGGACGTGGAGTCACTAACAGGTGCAACCTGTCTGGTAAGTACAATAAATAATGATGATTTATACTGGTAGCAGAGGACCGCGGCAGTACGGAAAGCCGACAGCCACTTCGGAGTCGCTGTCAGCGCCGATCTGCACAGCTAGCTCCAATTCGGCTCCTAGAGGGAGCAGCTTGGCAACCCCGAGTCGGGGCAAAGCCAAAGCCAAGTCTGTGAGACAAGTCCTGTCGGATGATTCGGGACAAGAGGATTCTGTCCCCACATCTATGGCAGATGTGACTGGCCGTTTGTCTCAATTGGAACATCTGATTTATCAGATGGTGGCACAAAATATGCTCCGTGTTACGGAGGCATGCACAGGCAGTTTGAGTCATACACCTGTGGCAACACCTGCCTCAGGGTTGCAATATTCCTCCCACTTGGATGAAGGGAGTGTTGGAGATGGTGTCAAAAAATATGCTCCGTGTTACGGTGGCATGCACAGGCAGTTCGAGTCATACGCCTGTAGCAACGCCTGGTTCAGGGTTGCAATATTCCTCCCACTCGGATGAAGAGAGTGTTCGAGATGGTGGCACAAAATATGTTCCGTGTTACAGAGGCATGCACAGGCAATTCGAGTCATACGCCTGTGGCAACGCCTGGTTCAGGGTTGCACTATTTCCCCCACTCTGTCGAGGGGAGTGTCGGAGATCAGTATGGAGCTGACTCCGAACATGAGTATGTGCCTGAATCCCATGCTTTAATGCATGATGTATGAGAGTCGCATAAGGAAGTGCTGCCTGCTCTCGCCTCTAAATTTGCTGTTCTCTCGGGGACGGGCAAGCCACTACAAGAGGAGTTGGCCAGCGACATCAGCTACCCAGAGACGGAATCTGCTGTCAAAACATGGAGGGGACCCGGGACAGGAGGGGCACAATTTCTTGGCGGTCGCGCACGCATGCGCACACTCACACACACAAGCGATGAATCGGAAGCTTCAGCCGTGCGCCCTGTGAACGGTAATTAGCTTGGGATTCTTCCATTTTCCAGCCCTGTGACGTGGATGCCTCTACTACGGGCCGTTACCGTTACCGTTAGAATGCGTCAATTAGTGCAGATTTGTACCACAGATTTAATAAACACTGGACATCATAATATAGGACAGGACACTTTCAAGCAGCTTGTCCTGTCCTATATTATGTTGTCCACTGTCCAGCATGATGTCGTGTTTTTTAAAATCTGTGGTAGCTCTAGTATGGAAATTACAGTATGAGCTATTAAAACCAAGCAATATATAAATGATCTGCATTACATGCAACCTAAAACTTTGTATTCTTTGTATTCTTGGATGTATTAAACATTTTTTTCCCCAATTGCCAGCTGTAAAAATAGAGGGTGTCAATTAGTTAATAAAATTGCTTTATAATCTGCAGAAGCATTTGGTCTCTGTAATTGTGTGTTTTGTTGCCTTTGGCTCGAAGGGTCGAATGGCCTCCTCCTGCACCTATTTTCTATGTTTCTATGCAACTGTCATGCACAAAATTTTGTTCAGACTTGTTTGAATAACAATAAAGGAAATTCAATTCAATTCAATTCAATCTACAGGTGGAGATTCCCTCCCTCTATTTGGAAATGATTCATGATGGAAATCATACATTCATAACTTCAAGACACAATCTGAATTCAATTGTATTCAATTTTTATCAATTACTTCATGTAACGCCAATATCTAATTACAACATTCATGAACATAAATGAGACCCAAGTAAAAAAAATAAAATGTATGGATTTCTCTTATAAAGAACTTAGAAATGTAGTTCATACGAATTCAAATTCCCTCATAAAATGTTAGAAATTTGTAAAAAGGGTTGCAATGAAAGTTTGATTCACAAGAATTGGTATTTAGCAACACTTTATTAGTATCATTAACACTTAGTTATAATATTTTATTAGTATTATTAACACCTAGTTATATTCATTTAGACAAGTGAAAACTTCCAAATACACGCCGTCTGGAATCTGACCGCCGACCACCAACATCGAGCAGCCGCGGTCTGCGGTCTGCGGTCTGCGGTCTGTGGTTTGAGGGCATCTCTTCAAACATCTCCGCATTGGACCGTCAGACATTTCGATGTTCACAAATCAGCCTTCACAAGTTCAAATAATAATTGTGCTCGCGCCTGACATTTTAAATGCATCTCCCGTTAATTTTATTCAAAGGAACGCATCATACTTGAAGCAAGGTCCGTTCATACAATTATATTATGAGGATTAATGAAGGGATTTCGATGCAACAATGGCAGACAGTTAACACATCGTTTTCGTGAAGGGACCTTGCTTCAAGTATTTTGCGTTCCTTTGAATAAAATTAATGGGAGATAGACAATAGACAATGTCATTAAAACTCAGATGATTCGAGGCATTTAACACTCCATTCCATTCCTCTGACACGAAAACAATGTGACACAATTATAATTACTAAGGATGCAGGATTGGGATCGATGGCAGTTAACAGTCACAAAGACAGTTAGCACATCGTTTTTTTTGTCAGAGGAATGCAGTGATGAACGAACGACTCGAATCGAACATCTCGACTCGAACGACTTTAAATGAACGAAAAACCCAACATACCTTACAAAGCTTGTAACACACCTTACAACGCTTGTAACCTCTGAAAACATGGAGGAGATACGTCCCCTCTGGCCCCCCTGGATTTTCTGCCGTTGCAGCTACCTAACATCACACCAGCTGAAGGAATGGCAAGCATGGGGCTGAAGATGTGGTCAGACAAGGTCTGCATATAGAACTTCGCTGAAGCTGCAACAAGCAGATCGACCCGGGTTCAGAGACGCTGGCAGGCAAGGTCTCTTTATTAACCTCAATAAAACTCTGAAATGGAGCAGTCTGTCGGCCCAGGTTTGGGTTTACTGGCAGCATGGGCTGTCTAGTATCTTTTCACTGACTCTGGAAAAGATCAGGTTGACATTGGCAGGGTGCCTTGCATAGTAACCTCTGTAAGTTCCAAGTAGGAACAGCTTGGTTACCCTGGTTCAGGGTAGACCATCATGGAACTGGCTGGCCATATTGGGTCATATTGACCAGGGAAGCACTGCCTCAACATCTGTGATTGAGGTTATCAGGCTGCTCAGTAGAGTTAAGTAGTTGAAGTCTCCCTCAACACATGTTTAAATTTCTGCTCAGTTAGTGGAGTTGCCAGTTCGTTGGGAACACCATTGCCATCCTCTCTGGGATAGGTAGCTACCAGCAGGAAGCCGGTCTGGCATATAGTATTTTTTATCTGACCTGCAGGTTCATGTTGTGAATCAAAAATGTATTTATATTAATCTGTAGGCTCTCAATACCAGTATTCCTGATTGAGTGGCTGGTCGAAGAGATTGTGTTGCGCACACTGGCGACTCAGACAGGTGGTTTCAGTCAGAGGACTGCATAGCAATTCCTGGTTCAGGCTTGCATTATACTAAATTCCACTCTGAGGAAGAACGCTGAGGATTCGTGGTGATTCTAATAGTCAAGAGTTGACAAGGAACTCGTATTCCCACATCAAGTGGATACTGTGTTTTCAGCTCTAGTCATAAGGTCCTGATTATATGTTATTAGTGAAATGTATGAATAACTAGATAATGCATCTTCCGCGGCAAGAGAAGCCAAAAAATTTCCGTCCGTAGGGTCAATAGAGGACCGGTGGTTCCAAGTGGAATCAGTGACATCTCACATAGGATGAGTAGTCTGCCCAAGAACAAGAGGGGTATATTTCTGATATTTGTCAAGATTACAGAAACGTGGAGCATGCCAAATCAGGTTAGGATTTGGCTAATCTAATCATGTGTTTAGTTACCCAGTTTAAGATGGATGATTGGCTATTCAGCAATTTAGCTGATTCAGAGAATCGATCTTGAAGATGCATACTTTGTCATATCTATACACAAGAGGCACAGATTATCTGATGTTTTGATAACAAACCCAGTGGTGGAAGCTAATGCTGCCCTACTCAGATCAAAGGGCATTGTGTCATCGAGTTTTTAGATAACATGCAAATTTACAGCTGATAAAACTTATGATATTAAGGATGGGGGCAGCCTGTTTTCTCGGGCAGCTAGCTCTGCATGATTGTATAGGAAGTTTGTGAACAAAATATGTGAGTTACTTTTAAACGGAAGTAACAGAGGTTTGTGTGGCTTTCAGTTTGGGCTTAGAGAAGCGTTTATGTGATAGCACAATTGACACTGCTTGTGCTGCTTTGTCATTCTCTATAGTCCCATAAGTGGGACAATAAATGATTGGTTATTCACCCGCTGTTCACTAACGTTATGCAGGGTGTCTTTTATATGACTGCTTTAAAAGCCTACACTCATTGTAGTGTGCAATGTATATCAGTAAATTATTATGCAAACATTCTTCTACTGTATTCCTAATGGGAGCAGTATTTTTTAAGTTGATTATGCTTTTAGCAACTGATTTCAGCACAAAGAACACAGTCTTTACTTAATCTCTGGCTCGGTCTCTGGGTTATAACTGACATTAGGGTAGCTTGTTATGGGAATGATCTCATAAGCAAAATAGGCATGATTTCATACATTTGGAGTTGACAGCATACCCACCAGAGCGGAGATTGGGGTGTTATTAGGTATACAAGTACACTGAGCTTGCTAGTACCTATGAGGTGAAAGATAGTTTCTTTATTGTTATTTAATAGTCTCTCAAGAGATTGCTGATGGCTCATTAGCAGCCAATAGAATGGATAGTTCCATTTCATCATACAGCAAGAGGCTTACATAGTACATATTAAGAAGTTATAAAATTTGGTTGAATATATCTGGATATTTGCAGATAGAATTCAAAACAGTGTTGCATGAGTTATTGTCTAACGCAAAGCCAATTGGGACGGTGGTCCGATTAAGGGCAATGGACATGTATGCAAGTTAGCATCATGTTGTTAATAACCCATGTCTTTTCTACCATTTATGGTTTATCTGTTTAAGTGTTTCACACAGAGTGGTTTACTGCATGAAACCACAGAGCTTTGAAGGCTTCACTTAGTCACTCACGTGACTTTGATATAAAATAGAAAGATTAAACGAGAACTTACCATTTGAAGTTTGATCTTTATTTTATGAGAAGTTGAAGTGAGGGAATACGTGCCCTCCACTCCCAACCCTACTTCTCATAAAGATCATTCGGTAATTCTAAGGTCGTTAATCTTTCTATAGCTTAAGTTCAGCAACTAGTCTGTGGTTTCATACAGCTGCTCTGAAGATTGATGCGCAAGCAGGCAGGCGGGCTCTTCACGTATTCCCTCACTTCAACTTCTTATAAAATAAAGATCAAACTTCAAACGGTAAGTTCTCGTTTAATCTTTCTATTTTTGATTAGTACAGGTTATGGGGAGAAGGCAGGAGAATGGGGTTAGGAGGGAAAGATAGATCTGCCATGATTGAATGGCAGAGTAGACTTGATGGGCCAAATGGCCTAATTCTACTCCTATCACTTATGACCCTATGACCTATGACATCAGGTTCTTTTTTAAGAGAGACTATATTATACACTCTGTCATCCCTAACTGAGGGTTTTGATTATGTTACAATATTTGAGCTCCAATATTAATCATTATTGAATCAATCACAATGAAAATGTTCCTCTACTAGATGAATACAAATTATTTACATGAAGTAGAATATTACAAAGTTGAAGATTCAATTCTACTATATTATCCAAAGTAAGAATCGTATAACTATTAAAAGTCTGATCTTGGATGTGTGTGTATTTGTTTGTTTGTGTCTGATGTACACAAAAATGCTGGAGAAGCTTATCTATGGAGCAAAGGAAATAGGCAACGTTTTGGGTCGAAATCTTTCTTCAGTCTGTTTGTGTCTGATCACATCTTCGTGAAACAACGAAGTGCTAACGGTAAATTCTTTACATATTCCGGTAGAGATTTTTCCCATGGAGTCCGAAATCGCCTTATCTGACAATTTCAAGCTTTATTTCTCGAATTATTAATGAAAATGTTCAAAAATCGGACAAAACGGAAATAAGAAAGTACTCTTTCGCTGATGACGTCACAATGTGAACTACTTTAAATGTCTTTCGCTGATGACGTGACAATACCCCCCTCCCCTTCTCTCCCCCCTCTCTCCCCCTCTCTTCCCCCCACTCTCTCCCCCATCTCTCTCCCCCCTCTCTCGCTGCCCTCTCCCTCATCTCTCTCCTCCCCCTCTCTCCCCCTCTCTCTCTCCCCCCTCTCTCCCCCCTCTCTTTCCCCCCTCTCTTCCCCCCTCTCTTCCCCCCCTCTCTACCCCATCTCTCACCTCTCTCCCCCTCTCTCCCCCCTCTCCCCTCCTCTCCCCCCTCCCCCCTCTGTCTCTGCCCCCCTCTCTCTCTCTGCCCCTCTCTCTCTGTCTCTGCCACTCTCTCTCTGCCCCTCTCTCTCTGTCCCTCTCTGTCTCTGCCCCCTCTCTCTCTGCCCTCTCTATCTACCCCTTCCTTCTCCCTCTCTAGACGCGCCTGCGAGTTGGGGCCTATGCGTGAGTGGATAGGGCGGGGATGGGATAAAAGGAGTGAATGAATAATATTGATATAATATCAAGGGGGGTGGTTAGTGTGTGTGTGTGTGGTTGGTGGTTACTGTGTGTGTGACACCGCAGGCCGCCCCCCTCCCGCACAACTGCGCGTTGAGGGGATGGGAACCAACGGGTCCCACTTGGTCTAGTAATCTATAAAATCTAAGGTGATCAAATATGCAATGAAACATTGAATATTGATTGATTTCACAAATGCTGCCTGAACCACTAAGTTACTCCAGTACTTTGTGTTCTACAAATAAAAATACTCACTGGTTCGTCATTATTAATTGCATTTTTTAAACTTAGTTTATTCATAAATTGATGAAACAGTTTTTGACATTCATACGTTACAAAAAAACTAAAACGTTTATGTACCTTGAGATCAAATTATTAACATTTATTAAAATCTTCTGCAACCAATGAAATCATTAAAGAAAATCTTCCTGTGCAGTCCAGACTACCTTACATTTGTTCAGCATGTTTCCCAGCTTTGTGATCTGTAGCTGGATGACATGAGGAATTCAGAATTGCAGCATAACTGCAGGATCACAGTTACTATCAAGAACCTTAGGGCCTATAATTCCCTGCATGTCTTTCGTGGGATATCAGCACATACTTAGGATACAGATTACCCCATTATCCAATTGAAATGGACCCATAAACTGTTATTATTAAAGGGTCCATCGACAGTAAAGAGATACTATTAGGCAGGATTTCATTTAATGCCTTTTCCAAAATGAAAATTGTCAAAGTCAAGAGATTGGAAATTAACAAAGGAGTTTTCAGTAGTGAATGGTGGGCAGCAGAGGAGGACAAGAGGGAAAGATCTAATTGAGGTCAGGAGACTCAGCTCAGTGAGGGGAAATCAGTCATCAGAAAAGGAAGATGAGGTTGGGTGCAAATGACATTCGGAGAGGAGGCAGGTGTCAGGAGTTGGAATTGGAGAAATTGAGGGTGATAAACAATCTATTGTGAGAGAAGTATAATATTATTTTACTTTGGTAAAATCACGCTCCATTTTCTTCTATTCCATTGCGATTTCATTATTCAACAAGATCATAATATCTTCCATGCCAGAGCCATTTTCCTGCAAAATCCCCATTAACCTTGATTGTCAGAGAGAAAAAGAGGTAAAAGATGTCATGGCATTATTCAAAGAAAGACAGACAAGTTCTTCGCAAGATCCTGGTCAGGATCACTCAACCCATAGATCATAATCTGCCCTTTGATTATAAGAATCTGTGGCAGTCCTGTAAAAGGCAAGACGGTCCTGAGGCTGAAGAGAATAGAACTAAATGGCACCTTCACAAGAGTAGTGGGTGGCCATCTTGGACCAAGAATTCGATTTTTTTTTAAATCAGGTGCCTAGGATCTTTGGAGATACTTCCCAAGGGTGTTGTGAAAGCTCCGTCATTGTGTATATTCATGTGAAGTTGGTGAATACATGATAACCAGTAAAGAGAAGAAATGTGGGGGATGGGGAATTCAGGAGGTGTGGTCATCATCTGGAGATCTAGCATTCTAAACATTCTAAAGGCGGCTTTACAGCGCTTTCAGGGCCAGAGACCCGAGTTCGATCCCGGCTACAGGTGCTGTCTGTACAGAGTTTGTATGCTCTCCCCGTGACAACGTGGGTTTTCTCTGAGATCTTCGGTTTCCTCACACACAATGAGAAGTGGCGGCGTCTAACGGCAGCGGCTCGACTGCAGTCCGTCTGTCTTTAAAAAAAAAAATTGTCCCGTTAGATGTATGTTTTTGGTTCTAATTTTTATTATTTTTTAGCTGTGTATATGTGGGGGGGTGGGTGGGGATAACTGTTTAATCTCTTCCCTGTACGGGGACCCGACTTTTTCCCTGTCGGGTCTCCGGTGTCGTTGGGCCTAACATCGTGGAGCCGGCGGCGGCCTCCAACCGGAACCAACCTGAGGGTTCCAGTCGCGGAGCCTGCGGACTCGCCATCGCGGAGCTGGCCGACTTCGGAGCGGGGAGAGCTGTGGTGGCACGCGGTTGCAACCCAACTTCGGAGCTTCGGAGGCTCCAGCCGCAGGCCCGGTGGACAGGAACATCGGGAGCTCGCAGTTCCATGGTGGGAGACCGCTTTTCAGAGCTCCTGCAATGGCAACTTCTCCCGCCGGAATTGCGTGGTTTAAATGACTCGGAGCGGGGCCTAACATCGCCCGGCATGGCTTAAACGGCCGCAGGACTTACCATCGCCCGCCGGGGGCTTTAACATCGTGAGCCCCAGTCACCTCGATGCTGCAGTTGGACTGCTGGACAAAGGGAAGAGATAAGACTTTTGCCTTCCATCACAGTGAGGAGGTGTTGGAGATTCACTGTGATGGAAGTTTGTGTAAACTGTGTTAAGTGTGTGTCTTTTTTTGTAATGTCATGACTAGGAATGAAATGTTGTTCAAACCTTGTCTGTTTGAATGACAATAAAAAGGCATTCAATTCTATTCTATTCTACACTCCAAAGATGTACAGGTTTGTGGGTTACTTGGCTTTCTATAAATATAAATTGTTCCTCGTGTGTGTAGGATAGTGTTAATGTGCGGGGATCGCTGGTTGACGCGGACTCGGTGGGCCAAAGGGCCTGTTTCCACACTGTATCTCTAAACTAGACTAAACCTTACGAAGGTGTCAGGGTGAAGATTGGCTGCTGAGAATCAGAGGGAGGATGGGGTCGAATGAGAAGTCAGTGGCAGAGACACAAGAAACTGAAGATGCTGGAATCTTGGTCAAAACACAAATTGCCGAGGGATTTCAATGGGTCAGGCAGAATCTGGGCAGGGAATGGGCAAGTGATGTTTCAGGTCAGGAACCTTCTTTAGACTGTTCAGAGGGAGTCTGAAGAAGGGATCCAACCCAAAATGTCACCTATACATTCCCTCTCAGATGCCGCCTGACACACTGAGTTCCTCCATTACTTTGTGTTTGCTCGAGAAGTCATTGTTCACTGTCGTACATAGCATTGTAAGGCACTGTGCCCATTGATGTTTTCAACGATGATGATGAGATCAATAGTTGAGGGTAGACACAAAGTTCTGGACTAGCTCAGCGGGTCAACCAACTTCTTTGAGAGAAAGGATAGGTGACATTTTGGCTCAGTCCTGAAACATCGCCTATCCTTTTTCTCCAGAAATGCTGCCTGACCCGTTGAGTTACTCCAGCACTTTGTGTCTATCTTTGGTATAATCCAACGTCTGCAGTTCTTTGTTTCTGTAATAGTTGATGTTGGCAGATTGGTAGCTGGGGAGTTGAAAAGAGGGCTTTAGGAAGGCACTGAGGCTCTGTGGCAGACCTGAGGAAGAATGGTGTGAACATGTTACTTATGTTATTTTAAGGAAAGTGCCTGAGGCAGATTGTCAGTGCTCGACACATGGCAAAATCTCACATGTTATTTTATGATTTTAATTTAAATGAATCACACTGCACATAAAAAGCTAGGGTTGTATGATTCAATTTTGAGGCAACTTTAATTACAAATCCTAGAATTTTACCCAAATTGTATCTAAAAAAAGTATCTTCACCAAATGTTCTCAGACACAGAAAGATAAATAACCTGCTTCCAGTTCATCGAGCTCATCTGCAGTGGCATCGTGACTAACTGTGAACTCTCCTGTCAGAGAAAGGCTCTGCAGGATCTGTAGCTTCCTACAGCTGTGGAGAATCAAGCATGCAAAGACAATTACTGTAGATTAAAGCAAGCTTGAAATAAATCATTCTTGTTGCTTGGCTTAAAAGAAAGGATTTTCCCTTAATTTTTGAACATCAATAGTGATATCTGCTGCAGTTACAGAGGTCATTATACCTGCTTTATTCCAAGTTTAATGGGCAGTACAAAGACTTTAGCTTCAGTAATAGGCTACAGCGCTGGAGTAACTCAATGGGTTAGGCAGCATCTCTGGAGAACATGGATAGGTGATGTTTCAGCTCAAGATCATTCTTCCGACTGATTGTAGGGTGGGGGGGTGGTGTGGAGGGATGGGGTGGGAGGGGGGGGAGAGAAGAAAGCTGAAAAGGGAAAGAGGCAGGACAAATCGTGGCAGGTAATAGGTCAACAGAGGCGAGATCTGGAGAGCAGCAGGAATCACAGAGGGGGAAAAGTGAGAGAGGGTCCCACAAAACTCAATGTCACCTATCCATGTTCTCCAGAGATGCTGCCTGATCATAGAAACATAGAAACATAGAATATAGGTGCAGGAGTAGGCCATTCAGCCCTTCGACCCAGCACCACCATTCAATATGATCTTGGCTGATCATCCAGAATCAGTACCCCGTTCCTGTTTTCTCCATATCCCTTGATTCCATTAACCCTATATCCAACTCTCTCTTGAATACATCCAGTAAATTGGCCTCCACTACCGTCTGTGGCAGAGAATTCCACAGATTCACAACTCTCTGGGTGAAACGTTTTTCCTCTTCTCAGTCCGAAATGGCCTACCCCTTATTCTTAAACTGTGATCCCTGATTCTGGACTCCCACAACATCGGGAACATTTTTGCTGCATCTAGCCTGTCCAATCCCTTAAGAATTTTATGATTCTATAAGATGCCCTCTCATCCTAAATTCCAGTGATCTGCCTACTTTTAACTGTTGGCAGACCAATTTCCCTCCTGGGATAAATAAAGTTCTATCATATCATATCGTACCGTATCGTTACTCCAGCACTTTGTGTCCTTTTGTGTATCAAGAGTCAAGATGTCCTGAAACGGAACAATGAAATTCTTATTTGCAGCAGCACAACAGATATGTAAACATGGTACTCTGTAAACCCATAATTAACAACAACAAAATGTTCAGTATATCTATCTGTCATATACTTATTAAAACTCTGTGTGTTTGTGTGTGTCATTTCGCCTTTGAAACATATCTCCTCGAAAACCAGATGCCGATACGGGGAAATTTTTACATATTTCTGCAGAGATTTACCTTATGATTTCAGAAATCCATTCCTCTGTAGATTTGGCTAATTATTTCCCGAGATTTTTACTAAAATTGTTCGTCTACCTGAATGTTTTTAAAAATATAACCGCTGCCCAGCTGTATGACGTCACAATGCCTTTGCTCGTGGCCCAGCCGCCCCCCCCCCCCTCTGCAATAAAAGTTACCGTTAACCCTCCCCCCGACTTTACAATCTGACATATTTTTAAATCAGCTACATGCCGTTACAATGGCTACCCATCCCTTCTGGATTAAAGCAGCTGACAACTTACTCACAGTACGCTCGCATTATTTTTTCACGGCTCCCGCTGTGCTGTCGACTAGCACTTGCCTCTGCTCCCACAGCGCCCAGCCCCGGCCACAGCCCAACCGCTAAAAAGAAGTCCACTCGAGCGTTGGCCCAACCGCTAAAAAAGAAGTCTCCCCCTTCCCCTCTCTCCCCCCTCCCTCTCTCTCCCCTTCCCCCTCTCTCCCCCTGCTCTCTCTCCCCCTCCTCTCTCTCCCCTCCACTCTCTCTCCACTTCCCCCCGCTCCCCACCTCTCCCCTCTCACCACCTCCCCCTCTCCCCACCTCCCCCCTCTTCCCACCTCCCCCCCTCTCCCTCTCCCCCTCTCCCCACCCCATCTTCCCCCTCCCCCTCTCCCCCACCTCTCCCCACCTACCCCCTCTCCTCACCTCCCGCTCTCCCTCCCCCTCTCCCCGCCCCCTCTCCCTCCACCTCCACTCTCCCCTCCCACCCCCTCCCCCCCCTCCCCCATCTCCCCCTCCCCCTCCCCTCCCCTCTTCCCCCTCCCTCCTCTCTCTCCCCCCCATCTCTGCCCCTCTCCCCCTCTCCCACCCTCTCCCCCCCTTTCACCCCACCCTATGTGTTTGGGGGGAGGTTAGTGTGTGTGATGCCCGCAGGCCCACCCCTCCCCCCCCCCCCCCCACAACCGCGCTTTGAGGGGATGGGACCCAACGGGTCCCCCTTGGTCTAGTATTATACTAAAACTCTTCCCTTTGTTCTCAACATTCTAAATTTCCGTGTGTATGCAGGGTTGCGTTGGCTTTATTTTAATCTCCTAAATTTGTATTTTCTTCCACAACGCTTGGCCACAGCCTTCCCATTTTCGCACATGCTACTCACATTTTCCCCTCAATGGGATAAACGTCTTCCCGTCGCATTCCGACCTATATTTCCAAAGTTTAAAAAAAGTTTTAATCGTTATTTAAAAAAAATTAACTGCTTTTCAGTGGGAGACTCTTGCAGCACTTTCCATTGATGATGTCACAGTGCCATCTCACAAAAGTCCAATCACAATGGATCTCATTTACATATGACATCACAATGGGACACGGGTGGGAGATTGCAACCTTCACGTGTTTCCACAAATGCAATTAACTTTTGCTTTCTCTTGCTCTCTCTTCCCATCCCCCCCACTAGCACCAGGGTCTCTGCCATAACCTGCAACACTGCTCTCTCTCCCCATCCCCCCACTACAGGGCATCCGAAATGTCCTCATTCTTCAGGGAACGGGGGTTCCCTTCTCCACCATAGATGAGGCTCGCACCAGGGTCTCTGCCATACCCCGCAACACTGCTCTCTCTCCCATCCCTCCCACTCACAACAAGGGCAGAGTCCCCCTAGTCCTCACCTTCCACCCCACCAGCCGTCACATACAAGTGATCCTCCGTCAGTTTCTCCACCTCCAACGTGACCCACCACTCGCCACATCTTCCCATCTCCCCCCATGTCTGCCTTCCACAAAGACCGCTCCCTCCGTAACTCCCTTGTCAATTCTTCCCTTCCCTCCCGTACCACCCCTTCCCCGGGTACTTTCCCTTGCAACCGCAAGAGAAGCAACACTTGTCCTTCACCTCCCCCCTCGACTCCATTCAAGGACCTAAGCAGTCGTTCCAGGTGCGACAGAGGTTCACCTGCATCTCCTCCAACCTCATCTATTGCATCCGCTGCTCTAGATGCCAGCTGATCTACATCGGTGAGACCAAGCGGAGGCTTGGCAATCGTTTCGCCGAACACCTCCGGTCGGTCCGCAATAACCAACCTGACCTCCTGGTGGCTCAGCACTTCAACTCCCCCTCCCATTCCGTATCTGACCTCTCTGTCCTGGGTCTCCTCCATGGCCACAGCGAGCAACACGGAAATTGGAGGAAATGCACCTCATATTCCGCTTGGGAAGTCTACATCATGGGGGCTTGAACATTGAATTCTCCCAATTCTGCTAGCCCTTGCTGTCCCCTCCCCTTCATCAGCCCTCTGGTTGTCTCCTCCCCTCCCCCAGCCCCTCGGTCTCCTCCTCCGCATTTTTTCCTTTTTTCCTTTCTTCTCCCCACCCCCTATCAGTCTGAAGAAGGGTTTCGGCCCGAAACGTTGCCTATTTCCTTTGCTCAATAGATGCTGCTGCACCCGCTGAGTTTCTCCAGCATTTTGTGTACTAATGCAATTAACTTGGTGTGCACAATCAAATAAGATCAAATAGAACAAGTTGTCCTCCCCCTCCCTCTCTACCCCCCTCCCTATCTACCCCTCCCTCTCTACACCCTCCCCATCCCTCTCTACCCCCTCCCCCTCTACCCCCTCCCCCTCTACCCCCTCCCTCTCTACCTCCTCCTCCTCCCTCTCTACCCCCTCCCTCTCTGCCGTCCTCCCTCTCTGTCCCCTCCCTCTCTGCCCACCTCCCTCTCTACCCCCCTCCCTCTTTCCCCCCCTCCCTCTTCCCCCCCTCCTTCTCTAACCCCCCTCTCCCTCTCTACCCCCCTCCCTATCTAGGGAGCGGTGAGTCTTGGGACCTATGGGTGAGTGATGGAGTATTGCGTTCGGGGACCAGCCCTCCCCTGTGATGCCGTGCGCCCACCCCAACCCCTCAATCTCTACACCCCTCCCCCTCCCCCTACCTTCCCTCTCCACCACCCTCACCCTCTCTACCCCCTCCCCCTCCCTCTCTATCCCCCCTCCCCCTCTAATCATGTCTGCACAGTTGGGGGCTACGCATGCGTGGATAGAGGTGGGATGGGGAAAAGGAGAAAATGTATAATATAAATATAATATCA